>JAUZST010013083.1:0-11174 GCA_034779995.1 Parotocinclus haroldoi
AGGGATGACCCTACACTGCAAATGAGATATTTCTATGCTTGTAGGGATATTTGATCCCAACATTCAGGAGCGCTTAGACCCCCACAAACAAATACGCTTCATGTTGAATTTGGATAAGCTGCACAGTAAGTACTTGAATTACCACGAATACCCAACAATTTGTGATTAAATTTGTGATTCAATTTAATACATATTTGTAAAACAACTCTCACTTGTGGCTAAAGAAAACTCAACATAAAATGGTATTGTGTGGTAACATCTGAGTTCACGTATACTCTCTTGAAGTCGTCAAAAATTATATATTATAAGCCAATCGATTAAACCGGTTTTCCACCCCCCCCCCAACCCCCCAAAAAAGATCTTTAGCATCTGGGCAATAAGGCACTTGGCTCACCAAAATGTTGCTTTGTTCCACTAAAATTGTGAAGATTTTATTCAGGATTGCTGAGCAGAACAACATGACACGAACGCAAAATTAACTGCAGGCACTACATTTCCCATAATGCCCGAGCATGTTTCCGAAAACTTGAATGCTTTCAGTATGAGGCCGTTGTTTCGGTTTTTCTTCGCTTTCATGAAGTAATGGACATCTGCAAATACTTCAAGAAAGTCAGCCACGTTACAGATAAGGTAGCTCATAGCTATATATTTAATTAATGCAATTAATAATAAAGAGTTTAGTGTTTATTTATTCTTCTTTTCTCATCAAGATTCAAGCATATATTTGTGTTACAACACTTAATTTATGCAATGTTTAACAGGCTCATTTTATGCACTGTTATGTCTGTACGACTGATTAGCACTGATTGGGTACAGCTGTTCTCCACTAAATTCTGTGTGCGCGCCCCAATAAGACAAGTAGTTTAGAAACGGTCATGTGTCAGACCATCTCCCACAATTCTGACAATGATGCAAAATTCCCATTCTACCACATCACAAAAGTGCTGTATTTGGTTACTGTGGAGGCCAATTTAGTACAGCGGACTCATTGTCATGTTCAAGAAACCAGTTTGAGGTAACATGAGCTTGAGATGGTAGACTGTGGTCATAAAGGAATGGACATGATCAGCAACAATACTCAGATAAGCGGTGTTGTTTAAATGATCCATAGTTGGTTGGTCAATATGTGCCAAAAATATTCCCCACACCAGTACACCACCAAAAGCAGCCTGAACTTTTGATACAAGGAACTGTTGATCTGTTAATCCAAATTCTGATCGTACCGTCTAAACGTTGTAGCAGAAATATTCTCTTGTCCAATTTTGGTGAGCCTGTACAGATTGTAGCTGCAGTTGTCTGTTCTTAGCTAACATGAGTGGCACCCGGGTGTTAATATCTATACACGAAGTCAAAAGTGATCCACTGTCAAGACTAGCTTGTTGTTGGATCAGCATCGGCGTCAAGTTATTCCTAAGCCAAGTTTAGATTTCCCTTTACTTTAAAGCATACTACATTATATGTTAGTCTATATTCTGCTTTAGATACATTATTGTAAACTTATTATGCGAAAACACATTTCTTAAACTTGAACTTGATTGTGGTGTATATGGACGTTTGTGCTTCACATGGCACGGATGACTAAGCTCAAGTTTTCAAAGAGCAGTGGCTGTGGGTAGGGTGAAACAGGCGGTAATACAGTCAGGGCAGTGTTAAAAACATGGCTGCTCCTCCCACTGCCAACTACATCTTCCTTTTTAGCTTAAAGCAAACTCAAGTCCACACATACACACAAATACATATCCACACAGTGGGGGCTGGCAGATAAAATCAGGATATGACATCATTCCCAGGAAGAGAAGCCAAACAACTTTTCTCGTTGGTTTTTGTCTCTTATTTGTTTTAGACTGGTTAGGTTTGAAGAGTCAGAAGAGTTAAAGTTCTTTAGCTTGTGATCCACGTCCTCTGGCCGATAACTGGAGACAGAAGACTTCTCTTGAGCTTTCCCATAGATCACCACAGCATTCCAAGCATTCAGAGCGGGACTCGAGCCAGGTACTGTAGGGAAGGTCTTTTTTCCCCCTTTCTTTTCCTCATACACATTTTTCCATTCACAGTATTTAATCAAGTTATTTGTAGTTCTTTGCATAACAATATTGTGTAAAATGTGAATGCACTAGTTGCAATGGCTTAGTGGAATGTATTATACACAAGTGCCTAGAAAAATGTAGAAACTGGTTTGCTCACTATTCCCACATTTTATTCAAAGTACAGAATCACAACTACGGGGTCTCTGTAAACAAATATTTGGGTTTACATATACAGCTCCCATACATTTCTATTCTGAAGCTACTAAATAATGCAGGGGTGCAGTAGCATGCTGGTTTTATAGTATAATATGATTACATATATAAAATTACTGCTGTTTTGTACGAATATACTGTATATATCATTTTACAAAAAGTTTCTTCATTGAATTACAGGGGAGCTTGGTTTGTGAATCCCATCACCTAAAACCCAAATTTTACAGTAATCCTGAAAGTCGATAATTAAACACACTTAAACAAATGAGGGAACATTATTATAACTGGACAGTTTATGTTCAGATGTTCTGACAGTGTCCTTGGGAATCTGTCAGTATAGCGCATAATTCATTGCTCCATAAATGATAGCAAGCCATATATGTTCCATATTTATCCACACGTCCCATAACACTAGTACCAACATGTTTTACAGATGAAATATGGGTCTTATGTAGTGTTTTCCTTTCATATAATCTATCATTTAAAGCAAAACATTCCATTTTTGTCTCTATTCATGCATAAAATATTTTTTCAACAGCCTTCAGGCTAATTTATGTGATATGTACCTTATATATTAATTATATGTATTATACTATTTAACTGCATACAGGGAGCAATGTTCTTCGTTGGGAGCAGTGGCTTTCTCCTTGCGATCCTATGATGCATGCCATTGTTGTTCAGTGTTGTTCTGATGACGTTCTTTGAACGTTAATATAAAAGAATGTAAGAGAAGCCCCCGTTTCCTTTGTGACATTGACTTTTATACTAATACACACTGGTTGCAGTTTGGTCTGTGACCAAATAATGTTTATTTATTTGGGTTCTTTAACGTCGCTATAGGCAACAGTGGCATCACAGCGAAACACAGTTATATCCATACACAAGTTCATCTCAAAGCTAGTCATATATACACACACAAGTCAGTGGCAATTTAGATTAATCAGTTAACCTAACACGTATGTCTTTGGACTGTGGGAGGAAACCGGAGTATCCGGAGTAAACTCACGCAGACACAGGGAGGACATGCAGTCTCCACACAGAAAGGACGCAGGACGCAGGTCGCTGGTCAGCTGTACAGTGTGCTCAATGGTAGAATGTAGGATACAAACAAAGAGCTAATAGACAGGTTGAAACAAGAGAAAGGGCAAACACTAAGATGCCAATGAAAAAAACGACTGAAAATCTTTTCATTTTAGGGTAGTAGGGTAGAGTAGTATGCAGAAAAAGTAATTGCAGGATGATACCTTTCACTAGTGGTTCCGCCACCACTAATGTGTCAATAGAAAAGATGCACATTTGTTTCAGCAGCCACAAATGTGACAACACTGACAACACTCCACCTTTAGCTTTATTATTTTACTGTGGTAACTTTATTGCCATTTGGAAAGCCCTACTAATTTTTTTTTTACATCCTGAAAAAAATGTTTAAATGCTTATTTAATATCAGTATATCAATATATATTATATTGTTCACACACTAGCAACACTTTAGAGACATCAATGAATCTCACACACATGTCTTTGGACTATGTATCGGGGGGACTAGAGTACCCAGAGAAAACTTTATCTGGGTATTGAACCAAGGAGCTTCTCGCCGGCCCGTAAGGGATAATAGTGTATGCTAAAATTGTTACTTTTGACTCATCATTTTATCCATATCAGACATTCTTAAAATGTGTAATTTCTTACATGTGTAAAATATATATATATATTCTTTTTATCTACATTCTAGAAACTTCCAGAGTTGATGAAGTAAAAGACTTTGATCCTTCCTCAGTGGAGGTTGATTTTTCCCCTGTGGAAGGGCATGGCTTTGTGCTTGGGCCAAGTATTCAGCAAAGACAAGACATTCAGACCTCGAAAGCGTTTTGAACCTGGCACGCAACGTTTTGAGCTGTATAAGAAAGCTCAGGCCTCACTAAAGTCAGGGCTGGACCTCAGGAAGGTGGTCCAGTTACCTGAGGGAGAGAATATAAATGACTGGATAGCCGTGCACGTTGTGGATTTCTTTAACCGCATCAACTTGATTTATGGAACAGTTAGTGAGTTCTGCTCAGAGAGAAGCTGTCCTGTCATGTCTGGAGGCCCTCGCTATGAGTACAGATGGCAAGATGGAGACCATTACAAAAAGCCTACCAAACTTCCAGCCCTCCAGTATATGAACCTGCTAATGGACTGGATTGAATCACTTATCAACAATGAGGACATCTTCCCTACACGCATAGGTGTGTCATCCATGAAAGCTTCAATTACTGACATTTTATTCCTTATTTACTTCTTTAATTGAATTGTCAATCTGAGTAATCTAATATTATTGGATGAATGATACTAATAGTTAATCATGGCAGTTATACTGGAAATATAATATAAAACAGACTGAATTGTTAGATAGATGACATCCTATAACCTGTAATGGTCACTGGCCTCTTTAAAAGGAAGGTCAGACAGTCACTCTTACTGACCTATCAAGGTGACAGCAGAGATGGCAGATGAATATGAGGAGCAGGGCATTTTCGTACATCGTCATTTCCTGCAAGTGAAAAATATATATTAATGGCCATGAGTTCTATGATATAAAGTCTTTTGTCAACAGAGAATGTTGAGAGACTAAGGAATGGGGTATGGGAAATAAAGTCATAAAACCCAACCCCAAATGCATTTGTTTCTCACATTTACGTTTACTTTTATTTCATTGCAGGCAGAGATTTCATGTTTTGTCTGGTTAACTGAAGGTTTTTCATTTGTTAATGAACATTTATTCCTGCATTTCAGGCCTGCAACACATTCCAAAAAAAGTTGGGAGGGTAAAGCATTTATAACTTTTTAATGTTCTATTCCTTTAGACCACAGTTAAAAGACGTTTTGGCACAGATGATACTAAGCAATTTAGTGTAAACATGCTTTATAATGTGCAACAGTTGTTGACACATTTTTCATTTCAAAATTGCCCACACATTCTTTGTTGGGGAGAGACACATAGCCATACCATGACAGAACATGTTTCTGTTAACAGTCTGTATAGTACTGAGCTATGATGTACAAAAAGACCTGGAATACTGATTCCTGTGACAACAATACACAGTTTCATTATGTGATGTTCCATCCTAAATGCCTTCAAGCCTAAAGAAGTCGACATTGCTTCTTTACATTAATGTGTCTACTTTTGTGAATGTAACTATGTACTGCAACTTGACAAAGGTTTACTGAAGTAATCCCTTGCCATCGCGGTTATGTTTGCTTATTGTTGAATGATGGTTCTTGATGCAGCGTCATTTCAGGGATCCTGGATGCTGCTTCTGTACTAAATCAAGTTTACATCATCTGTTTGAAATAACATCATTATTTAGTTTGTTTTAATTCATTTCTACCTCTAATAAAAAAGGATGTTCTTTAACAAATGAAGTGACGTTGACCAGACAAAACATTATTTTATATGCATTTTCCATGCTCATGCTTTTCTTATTGACGCTGCACTCATACCCAATAATTAGCATTAACATTAGCATTTGGCCATGTAGCTTTTAACTGAACACACTCCTATGCCAAGTTGTAATACTATTTGTACACAGTACAAGTGACTCAGCAACACATTTTGCTTACTATTAGCAAAATTCATACGTGAATCAAATTAAAATACATGTATAGCCAGTTATAAGGATTTTTCTTTTCTTTCAGGGGTCCCTTTTCCAAAGAACTTCCAGCAGGTATGCAAAAAGATTCTAAGTCGACTCTTCCGGGTGTTTGTGCATGTGTACATACACCACTTTGACAGCATCTGCAACATGGGAGCCGAGGCACATGTCAACACCTGCTACAAACACTACTTCTACTTTATCACGGAGTTCAGTCTAATCGAACAGTCTGAACTGGAGCCACTGGTGAGAGGAATATGTTTTAATCCAAAACTTACACACAAGTTTTAAAAAGCCAGTCGATAATCTTAAGGCCAGAGGTGTTTTCTTGTGCATACAGTTAGGAAAACAATGTCTGTAATTAAAGTAATATTATTTTAGAAAATAAGAATGCTTTAAAAACATTATAAAACAGAACAAAAACCTGTGCAACCTCCCTGTTCCAACATAACAGCATGTCTCCAATAAAACCTGATGATACTGGAGAATATACAGCTGCAGGGTGCAGTGTGTAAAGCACGTGCCTTTCTACAGTACCTGACTGCTCACCAGCAGAGAATTTTCTTTTCATTTATGTGTGGATTTTAAAATTTGCTTTAAATCATTGCCCTGCTCAAAGATTCCACCCAGCCTGTTAGCAGGGACAACCAGATTTTCTGATTTCAGTTCTCCTTGTAGTTCCTGGTAAGTTCCTAGGACCGCTGAAGAAAAATGTTGTATTTTATTGTAGATAATTGAGGCATGCTATGATTTAAATATGATTATTGGACAATTCTGCCTTCCTAAACATCCTTCCAAGTCAATGCCACACAAACTTCATGTTGTAAACCAACCTGTGGTTCGAACCCAGGTCTACCAGACATGACGATTGAAGCAGTTGGCTGTTACCTCCATATCACTTGAACCAACTTTATCTTGTTTTATATTTCTTAGTCATTGCCCTAACACTAAATATGGACAGATGTAAGCTTATGACAGACTTGTAGCTTTCTTTATAGCTGTTGCCTAACTTCCAATGGTCAACTCTTTCTATTCTATTTCCTTTGGTGTGATCCCCCCCCCCATGTTAATAAATGACCAAAGGATTTTGACATATCTCACCTCATACTGATATCCCAATAAAAATTGCATGATAGCCTATATGTCAATTGTATACATGAATTGGAACATATTTTAGCTACATTTTGTTCCTACAAATGTCTATGGGTACCAGTAATTGTGACATAGAGGTTTTGTCCAAAAGTCTTATTGCTGATTTTGTATTTTTATGAGTCTTTTTATGTAAATATTTTACATTGTTTAAATGCACTTGCGTGATGCAGTGGCAACTCTAGTCTACTGCTTCCTGCTGACCCACTTCTGCCTTCTGCCTGTGCCTTGTTCTCTCTAAGATAGGGTTGGTAGATCTTGTGATTCGGACTAAGAAAAGACCAAATTTGATTTAAGTTAAAACTTTATTGCAAGTATTTAAAAACTCGAAATACTCAAAATACCTTTGCCGATAACTCCAAAGCTAAAATAGATACAATGCTTGTTGTACAAATTCCTACTAGAGATAAGTTCATGCACTTAAATCTAACTCAGTTGATTTAAATGTTGTTGGGTTTTGTGTTTTTCAAACAGAGAGCCATGACAGAACGGATCTGTCACTGAAGATCTACACGCATGGACCAATGTGTATTTGACCTATGATTTGTATAGGATACCGACAAGTGAGCCAAGCAGACAGTTAACTCTATCTGACTGTTACAGTATATAGGACCACAAAAGTAACAAGTAATGCATCTGATATGTTCACACATGTACAGGACTTGCTCAGTTACTGAGCATTTGTATTATTTACATGTGAAAGACTGCTACAATTTTTTTCTCTTTCCTCAGATGTGAAAATGCTTTGTGTAATTATTATAGGTTTTACAGCCCCAGGACAGACAAAAGTTGGGACTGTATAAAAAATGAAAAACAATTTTCAAACATTTACTTTTCATTGCTTTTAATTGCAGATAGTATGAGCCCAATGAATCTAATGTAAGGCCATGTTTTGTCTGATCAACTTCAACAACTGCAACACATTCCAAAAAAAGGTTGTGAGATGGGCAATTTAGTGCTAGTGATGAAGTAAAAAAAAGTTTAAAAGCAATGTTCCTCAAAAAAAGTCCTAAAAGGATTAGCATATTTCTTCCTCTACAGTGCATAATATTATTTAAAGATTCAAGGAGTCTGGAGGAATGTCAGTGCTTTTTGGAAAAAATGGACACAGACGGAAAGGACCATCTAGACTGTTAACAGCCACAAGTCTAAAACCCAGACTCTATCATATAGTATGAGGTGTCAGTTCCCATGGCAAAGGCAATTTATACTACAACATTAAATGCAGAAACGTGCATTTAGGTTTAAGAGCAACATATCGTTTTCAGGGACTCTATGTATTTTTCAGTAAGACAAAGCAAAACCACATGCTGCACACACTGCAGAGGCATGGCTCCTGAAGAGGGTACAGGTGCTGGACTGGCCTTCAGTAGTCCTGACCTGTTCCCAGTAGAGAATATGGGGAGAATTTCGAAACAAAAATCTAGACATATTTTCAGTGTGGTGAGACGGAAATGGCAACATTGCAGTAAATGTTAAAACCACAGTATTAACTTTTAATTTGTATTTTCTATACTGTCCCAACTTTTTGGCGTCGCACATGCAACTTTCTTTCTCATTATGAAAATACAACCGTAAGTGGTGAATATTCTCTTCATTTTATACCATACTTTTTATTTGTACATTTAGGGACATGTATAAATGGTTTGTTATGCCAGTATTGATTGTCTTTTACAATCAGTTGGACAATGATTAATGAAATGAAAAGTGAACTACACATATTTCAGTGAACTGGACTGAACTTTTACTATAATGCAAGCATTCATTTACCAAATCCAAATCATACCACTCATTGTAAGAATAAAATTCTTTTTTTACATGTAAAATAAAGTGTAAATATATATGAGGTATGTGAGTGTTTCTTCTTCATGTCAATACAATTTTTAAAGTATTGGCAAGGTAAAACTGGCAAAAATGTGTTACCTAAATACATGTGGTAATATCCATTACAGAATGATGTTGAATGTTGAAGGTCAGGGACATTCAATGTTGGTTTTCAAAATTGCAGAGATTTCTCTATATTCTATGAATCTTTTATAATATCTATGGACTGTAAGTGATGAAATCCCTACTTTTTTGCAATTGCACAATGAGAAACATTGTATTTAAACTGCTGGACTTTTTGCTAACACAGTTGTTCACAAAGTGGTTAACCTCGCCCCATCCTTGCTGTGAACGACGGAGCCTTAGAGGGATGTTTTTAGTTTATACGTTTTAATATTACATTTCTTGTCTTGCCAGTGTATTCAATTGAATATGAGTTGAAAATGATTTGCAAATCATAGTATTTTTGAATTTTGTTGTTATTTATGTTTTACACTAGATCCCAACTTGGAATTGGGGTTGTAGATTGAGAATGAACTGGGATTGCTGGAGCTGTGAGGCGACTGCACTAACTGCTGCACCACCATGCCTCCCAAAATATAGAGAGTGTTTCAAAAAACATCCTGCATATGTGTTATTATTACAAACTAAATAGACTAGATTAATTTTGATGCTACTGATATCTGATTACAGTACTGGTTTATCAAAGTGTCCCAAATTTTATGACATTCGTGATGATGGGTGTCTTTGTTCTCTATAAAAGATTGTAATAAGTTATGATAATCAATGCTGTGTTATGCTAATCCTATTTAATTCAATAATCATGTGAATCTTATTAACAATGTGCAGTTGTTGGTAGATTATTTTAATAAAAGTCATTTTTGTTCATTCTGGGTGTACAAACAGACCTGCACACCTTTAAGCCATGTTGGTTATGGTCAGACACTTAATATTTGACATTTGCTTCTTATTAGAACTTATTAGAATGTCTCAATAACTGATGTAATAATGTTATATGTATGAGACTTTTCATTTTATTAACACCAATTAGATCCCTGTGCTGATTCCTTAGGTGATCCTTTCTCTCAGATGTTTAAGAAACGTCATAGTGACTTGAACCCGGGTCATCATGGTGGTGGGCACACTGGGTATCGTCATTTAATTTTCTATACAAATGTTTACTGAAGTTACCATACAGGAAATAAATCTAAATTTAGTATATTACTTAACTGTTTAGTTAATTGTATAACATAATTTGCTAGACTGTCATTAATTTGCTCGATTTTTACGTTTATTTCCAGAAGAGGTTTCATAAATTTATTTTCAAACAGAAATTCAGCAAAACATGTTATTTTTATGTTGTTGTTATCTGTTGTCTGATGCTTTGCATATGATGTTGCGACAATAATAATGTTTGTACATTATTATTTGTGTTTTTGCTAAGTAGTTAGAGTAACATGTAGACATTTCAAGCTAACAAACAAATGGCACACTGTGCATGCCATCCCAAAGTTCAGGGAAAGCTATGTGTTCCTGGATAGTGTTTTATAATCTGTTCCTACTCTGACATCATTGCTGAAAGGGCCTACAACATTTGTAGGATGCCATAAAATAACATTAAATATGCAATAATTAAATTATGGACTTAATTGATCTCTTTCTTTAAAACAGGCATTTTATTTTATTTGCTTCTGCTGTTCTCTTATTGGTGAAATTTTAGAGAAGCATATCAGCAGTCACACTCTTGAGATTTTAGTCACACACTGCTCACAAAAATTTGGTGATATTTCAAAATAAATACAAAGAGGATCCCACAAGAAATGCTAGATAATCTGATCCTGTCCATGCCTCATCATTGTCAGTTTGCTTTGCCAGTTTTGGGTGACCATACACCCTACTGAACAGTCAATGTGTGGCACTCTCATCCAGTTTGACATTCTTCTGTTTACCCCCCATGAATATGTCACTTCCTACTCAATCACAGTAATTGAGGTTGCATCTCATTTGTGTAATCAAACAATTTTCATTTCTGATGATATGGTTTAATTCAAAAATAAAATCAAATGCTTTTTTTAATTACTTCATATTAATTTTGAAGTAAATAAAAAAAATACAGTATTTATTATCCCTGCACATTGTCCTGTTGTACCAGGAAGTCCATGTATTCAATTTGGTCAAATATGTATATACTAAATCTTATATTTAAACAGTGAAGAATAAGTAATATGTGAACTTATATATTACTTAATAAGCCATAATAAATAATAATGAGAGATTGTCATAATAATAAGATACTAAGTCATAATTACAAGCTAGATATAAGTCATAT
>JAUZST010013084.1:0-35835 GCA_034779995.1 Parotocinclus haroldoi
ATTTCATTATGGGATATTATATTATGGGATATTTCATTATGGGATATTATATTATAGGATATTTCAGTAGGGGATATTATATTATGGGATATTTCATTATGGGATATTATATTATGGGATATTTCATTATGGGATATTATATTATAGGATATTTCAGTAGGGGATATCCTTTCGTGCATGCGTCATAGAAAACACGGGGTATAATCTCCTGTGCTCATCCGATTTCATACTGCATTGCCTTCACATCCCACTGGTTGAGCGATCAGATGCTCATTTCACTTTTGCGAGCCAGTTTGATGATGATCCTGCAGTTCTCAACGTGAGAAGGTCATGTGTCTTTACAGGTCACATGTGTGGTCCTCAGCCCTGCGTGAATGGAGGCAGGTGTGTGTTGACTTCGAATGGCCACAGGTGCGAGTGTTTGGCCGCTTGGAGAGGAAGCACCTGCTCTGAGGGTGAGATGAAATGATCTGCTGTGCCTCATCTCTGTGCTTAGACGGTCTTTTATATTTACCGTGTTATATTTTTACCCTATTGAAGGTTTAACCTGGTTTTTTTTTTTTGTTCTGATTCCTCTCATCGTTTCTTTTGTCTTGCGAAGCAATTTATGGGTGTCCTGTAAATCTAGCATCATAGGAAATAATGTGAAACTGCAGCTTTTATTTGAAAAGCCTGCTCGATATTTACGCTGTTCTTCTCAATAAAGCCATGTAACCATTTTATTCAGTCGGTTACCACGTACAGTTTCTGTTCTGCTTCCTTAAACATCCTTAAACTGTGCCAGCACAACGCCGCTATTGGCTCTCGGTCTGGATGCAAACTGTTACATTCAGCAGACGGTGATTTCCTGTGAGTGGGATTATTTCCGTTAGTTTTTTCTTGCACAGATACATCACGATCTTTAAAAATACACAGTAATCCTGTGACGCCGGACTTACGGGACATCCTGTTCGGGACATATGTTGCCAAACAAACCAAGAAAACAAACCGTTTAAGAGGATTTTACTAGGAGCCTGAGGTAACATAACGTCACGTGTAAAATTTCATATATTTATATTCTTCAGATGTTGATGAGTGTGTGAGCAGCCCGTGCCCTCAGGACGCGGTGTGTGTGAACACCAGGGGCTCGTTCAGCTGTGAGTGTCCCCTGGGTTCCGATCTACAGAACGGCCGTAGCTGTGCACAAGGTAGGTTCAGATAATAATTTCTATAATGGTATTATTTAGAGACTTCTGAGAAACCGTTTGGGGCAAAGTAATGCTTCAAACATTCACGTTTCTGTTTTTATGATTGTACCCCGTAGTACGGACGTTCTTGGGGACGTTTGGCGTAAACAGCTCTCTACATCTGAGGAACAACGGCCTACATGAGCTCCACAGAGACATCTTGCAGCTAGTACGTGCTGATACATATAGTGAGCTAGTGCTAATCTGTTTGTTGGTCTTTGTTGGTCTCATGCTTACATTAATTCTCTACATTGTAGAAAAACACTTGAACAAAGTGAATAACATGGGAACTCCCGTTTCCCAGAGTGCAGCAAAAGAAAGGCATTGTTCTTTTTAGGCAATTTGTGCTTAGGAAAGTGAGTCAAACATCACAGGACACCCTTTATTCCATAAACATAAGGGACAATGACATATCTGAAAACCCCAACTCCAGTCCGTAACATGGACACCATCTTGAAAACCACCATATTGGATCAAGGGCAAGTTTTTCCGATAAAAAGGTGGTCGTGTAGCGTATCAAAGGAGACCACGAATTTCTCCGAAATCGATTGCAGCAACCAGATTTGTAACTATGTTATTCTTACGTCTTTTCGCGGATCAACACTGAAGATCGGACACTTGTCTGAGATACTGTATGAGCACAAAGTTTAAAACTTGGGTTGTTGGTCACAGGTAACTCTAGATGGAATTGACGCTTGCGATGTCCGGAGAAAACACCGTATCATAGCCACAGACACCCAAAAAGATCACCAATTTCACACAGCACTGTTACATCCCCAAAGTCAGACAAGCCGGGACATGTGCACGACAAGAAACGTAACCGCTACCGACCAAGAAACAATGGATTTGGCAACCTTTGCTAAAAGTCCAAAATGCACCACACGACGTGTCCTGTGACTTTTGACTCACCCTGTCTATTCAGAGGGCACAGGGTGAGCAGTTTCCCTGAACTGGTTGATTGCAGGACTGGGTAGGTTTGTCCTTGCAGTGTCAGGGAGTGATCCCTCCATTTACCTTCCCCTCCCTCAGACACAGTTGGACCTAAATGCATTGCCTGAACCAACCAAAAGGCATTTTACTGTTTTTAACACTTGATTTTTGCTTTTCCAGCTGAACTCCTCACTGAACAGCCTGCACGGCTACAGACGCTCCATCCTGAAGTGAGTTTGGTTTCAGTTTCAGTTAGGTCTGAGGCTGCTACTTTTTGGATTGCTAATTCCTTAGCCTGCTGTGCGTTACGGTAAAAACGGTCTCGAGCGAACCCTTGTCACTCTATAGTTGGGAACCACTTGCGAGACGGAACAACGGACACAGATGTAGATGAGAGAGGCAGTACCGAAACCGACCTAATACCTTGCCAGAGGTGGGATACACACCAGAGTGGCTCAGATAGTTCGGTACTGGTACTGAGCCTCCCCAGTTTGTATGCTGCATCTGGCAAGGTGTGTGAATTGGTTGGATTGTGGCTCGTGGTACGAGAGTTCCCCAAGCTTATCCTGATCTCGGGCTAACTTAATCTGAATGTGTTTAATATTCTATATAACATTATATACAAATTATTATTCTGTAATATTATATAATCCAATATTTTACTTATTATTTATACTATTGTCTCATATTTTTATTTATTATAGTGTACAGGTTATTATATTTTATTGAATTTATTTTGTATTCATCGTTTATTTAGATATGTTCTTTCTTTTAATTTTATGTTTAGCACGTGTTTAGCTAAACTATTACTAACCTTGTTTACTATTACCTACCTTGTTAGGTAACTTGGTTTAATTCTTATATATATTTTCCAGGCTGCCCATGGAGGTTGGGACTTTATATTTATTTATCCGAGTCCTTTATAAAATTATGTTTTCCGTTCCACGGTTGCCCCGGGCTTACTCAGTTAGGGCTTTAAGACCCTGTATAGAGTTGATTTCCATGTGCCTCATCTATCTCTGTGTTCGTTCTTTCAGTATGTTGGGGATTTCCATCTCATCTTGAGTTAAAGATGAAATGGAATGGCGTACAGATATTAATGATTGGTCTATCTGATCTGAATGCTTCCAGACGAAAGGCACTGTGAATGACGTATTTCGAATGCCGCTGTTACACGATGTACGCTCTCCAGTGCGTTCAGTATCATCCCGTACACTTACAGTATATAAATGGTTTTTTTTATGTATGGGTCTGATTATTAACCAGACATTTCCCATTCATGTGTACAGAGATGTGGATGGGCTTCACATCTCAGCCGTGAACATGTTCTCCATGTCCGCTGACACTCCCAGCACTGAGATCCATCAGCGCATCCAGACGTCTCTCAGGAACTGCAGCAAACTTCTCAAGAAGTCTCCCTGCTCCCTGCTATATCAGCTCACTTATCATGGTACAGCTCACCACTCATTACTGCTTCAGTAGATCCTCCTCTCCTCTTTCACCAGCCTTCTGTTACATCCTACTGTCTGCCTCACGTCTCAGTTTCCATCGCATCGTCGCTGCACTTCCGATTTAAATTTTTCAAAATAAAAATAGTCTTTGCTGTTCATAGTGTTGTAGTCAAGGCTGCTAGAACCAGAAGAAGAATACTTTTAGTAATGGAAAAAAAAAACGAGAAAAACGATTTTTGTTACCATACGAGAAGCAGGTGAAGCATCTTAGACATGATAGCATACATTATTTACCTCACATTTTCTTTCGTTTTGATGCCACCCGATGTCTCCTGTCACAAAGCTTTCACTGATGTCATCACTTACTAACGAAGGCTGCCTTGTGATTGTTTTCCAGCCGAGAGTCTGTGCCTGGTGCAGAACAATAGATGTGACACCCAGTATTCGGTGTGTAATGATACCCTCGGGATTCCTTACTGTCAGTGCCAGGAGGGCTACTTTAAAAAGAACCCGGAGGACACGACATGCAGAGGTAAGACTGACGGTCCTGCTTGTAAACCATTACTGATAACGATCACAGCGCCGGGTATTGCCAGATGCCTGATCTAATTCTTGGCATCCATCTGTTGCCAGTTTATGAAACGCTAAATTCTCAGGCTTTAGCAAGTTTTGTTCTGTGTGTCCTTTATCTTACAACCCCAATTCCAACAAAGTTGGGACGCTGCGTGAAAACGCAAATAAAAACAGAATACGATGGTTTGCAAATCCTTTTCAACCCTTATTCAATTAAGTACACTACAAAGGCAAGACATTGATTTTTCAAACATATAAACTTTATTGTTTTTTGCAAATATTCACTCATTTTGATTCCTGCAACACGTTAAAAGAGTTGAAAGAGGGGCG
Source organism: Parotocinclus haroldoi (assembly GCA_034779995.1). Taxonomy (NCBI): domain Eukaryota; kingdom Metazoa; phylum Chordata; class Actinopteri; order Siluriformes; family Loricariidae; genus Parotocinclus; species Parotocinclus haroldoi. Next base: position 4,511 of record JAUZST010013084.1, read on the forward strand.
TGTTTAGCGCGGTGTTACATCACCTTCATTTTAACACTCATTAAGCCTTTGGGATCTGAGGACACTAATCGTGAAGCTTTGTAGGTGGAATTCCTTCTCATTTTGTTTGATGTAGAACTTTAGTTGCTCGACAGTCCGGATTGTATTCATGGGAGACAGGTCCGGACTGCAGGCAGGCCAGTCTAGTTGGAACACAGCAGAATGTGGCTTGGTTTTGTCTTGCTGAAATAAAAAGGGACGTCCCTGAAAAAGACGTTGCTTGCATGGCATGGATATGTTGCTCCAAAACCGTTATGTACCTTTCAGCATTAATGGTGCCTTCACAGACACCATGGTCACCCCCATTTGCGGCGTTTAGCAGACGACCTTGTCCAGAGCGACTTACAAATTAATACATTCATTACAATCCAAGCAATTGTGGGTTAAGGTGCCTTGCTTAGGGACCCAACTGTGACAGAGGTGGGATTTGAACCCTGGACCTTCTGGTCCACTAGGCTACCACAGTCCCAAATACTAGTATTTATACCCAATCATGACATTCATCTGCGGAATGTTCCAAACAGGTGTTTTTTTAAGCAGTCGTCCAATTTCCCAGTTTTGCTGCCCCTGTCCCGACTATTTTGGAACGTGTTGCATGCATCATTTTGCAGAGACGGCACGTGCGTAGAGCAAGCTCCAGCCCTGAAGTGAGCTAAAAATTGGGTGCCTCTGGCAAGGAGGACTACCCTCGAAAGCCCTCGGGAGACGAGATGCCTCCACTTTAAACCGAAACGCATCTCGATTGGTTGATACAAACCGAGGTGGCAGAGGAGTAGACAGCTGGTGTTGTCCTGTCATGTCTACACTGGGATTTGGTCCCAGGTATCTGCGATGGTGGGCTAGCGTATAATAGCCTAAATATTATTTGTTATAATCATATCAGTAAAGGTTTGTTTTGTCATTTGCCTCTTTCAGATTGTGGTGATGGCTTTGAGCTCGTTAATGGAACCTGTCTGGAGTAAGTATTCTTTAATTGAATCTGAACGGGCGCACTTTCAGCGCCGTACGTTCACACGTTGTGCTGTTTCGTCTTTCAGGTGTGCTTTTGGATTTGGAGGATTCAACTGCAACAACTGTGAGTTTACGTATTCATTTCTAATGACACAATTACTTTTTGATTAGTATTTGCAGTGTGTTAGTAGCTTTCTGTTATGGGTGGCACAATTGAGTCCTAGTCAGGCTTGGCCTGGGAAAGAAATGCCCACTGGTGTGGGCCAAGTGGTGTTTTAAAATGCCCTAGTGTGTGTGTGTGTGTGTGTGTGTGTGTGTGTGTGTGTGGACCTTCTAATGTACTGGGTTATTTTAAGCACTGTTTACTTTTGCTTTTTTGAAGCTTTAAATAATATTTTTTCCCTTACAGTTTATGGGCTGATAGCAAAAGTCGTGGCTCCTGCTGCTGGAGGGTTGCTGCTCATCGTCATCATCGCTCTCATAGTCACCTGCTGCAGGTACCGATGACACCAAGCACACTTAAACAAAACTCGTATCTCATGTGCCTCGTATAACATATTTGTCTGAAATCTATTTGATATAAACAATTGTTTTGATTTCTAGTGCGATGTGTCACGTTATGTAATGCACTGGGACAGTGGGACTGTTGTAGGACTCAGGATTGCACACTAGAGATTTGACTCACGTGATAGAGATTAAAGACACAATGTGGGACGACCAAACAGTCATAAGAACAGAGTCATGTGGTATTGTAATTTAGGTTTTTTTTTTAACCTGTTAATATTGTAAGTACTACCATTTAAATCTGTAAAGAGCTGTTTACAAACAATAACACCACAAGCCAGAGCCAAACTTTGATGCAAACAAGTTGGTCGATTGCAGATATTTACGATGTCATGCTACCTTCACTGACATTCATCAACAACATTTACAACATCCCCCTATCCAGAGCGACTTAAGAGTTAAGAATGGTAAACCTTTAACCTTCTGCCCAACCCTTTGTTGTAGCAGATTTTGAGTCCCTGTTGAAGGACACAGTGACCTCTAGAGGAACGTTAAAGGGATAAGCCCAACCGCTCAACAATTTGAGCCTTCCTTAACGACAGTTATCTCATGGTCGTTATTAACTTTGCAATTCTCATTCTGTCGTAGAAAGGACAAGAACGACATCAATAAAATCATCTTTAAAAGCGGGGAGCTTCAAATGTCTCCGTATGCAGAGTTTCCCAAGAGCACCCGTGTTTCTATGGAGTGGGGCAGGGAGACGATCGAGATGCAGGAAAACGGCAGCACCAAAAATCTCTTGCAGATGACGGATATTTATTACTCTGTGAGTGCTTCACTTCCTTACGGGTCACTTTTAGATTCGTGCCGTATTTGGTTGAGCAGCTATGATTGTGATTCTTTTTTCAGCCTGCCTTGCGGAACGCTGATCTGGAGAGGAACGGGTTTTACCCCTTCTCGGGCTTACCTGGATCACGGCACTCGTGTATTTATCCGGCGCAGTGGAACCCTTCCTTTATCAGTGATGATTCGAGAAGAAGAGACTATTTCTGACCCTGCACTGCATCGAGCCGAGGCGTCAGGACTCTTGAGTGGAATGTAGCTGCGGCTCCAGGCCGAGACGGAGCTGTGCAGAGATAGAAATGGCTCTGACCACTAAAAAGCCTTTGAATGTGAAAATAAAAGCTGGAACCATCATCTGAGCAGAGCTTGAGGCATTTTTTCTGCCTCACCGAGTCTTCAGGTTGTGGCTGGATTTAACTGCTCGTCACACATTCTGAACACCCCTGGACAGCCTAGCAGTTCGACGCGAGGAACTTGGAGATGCAGAGAACCGAAATAGGGCGACCTTGCGCTTAAGGGAAATGATGACTTGAACCCTGCACAGAGAACAGAACCAGGACCTTTAATCCTGTACAAGACAATGGCCTTGTCCTCAAGAATGGAGCCAAGATGCAGAAGCACCCTTGGTTCATATCCTGTAGGGGTGGGGTTGGGAAATTCGAATTTTCGATGCATCGCGATTCGGACATAAACAATTCTGAATCGATCAACAAATGTCAATAATCGATAATCGAGCACACTTGCATCTGAACATGTAGACCAGCTTCTGTTCTTAAACATTAGCATCACTCACTGAGCTCTGTAACGTCTATTTTGAGTTTAATATTCCTGAAGGATCTGTTTTCGCTTTCGTTGCACCTTTTCTCCGTTGCGGTTCTCTCAGTCTCGCTTTCGCTTCAAAAACTTTCTCGCTTTTGACTTTTAGACCCAATTTGACAGGGGGACGGGATCTAGGTAATCATTGGCTCCTTGTGTTAAGCCCCGCCCACAAGCTCATTCTACCAGCGAAAGAACGCCACTGGTCGGTGATAAACACAGGGAAGCTGTTTGTTTATGTTTTCTCATATCAGCTCGTTTTAACGATGATGCCTTTTAATAATGAGGTTTAGATTCAGACTGCTAAACTGCTCAACTTTTTGAAGCGAAAGCGAGACAGAGAGAAGCACGACGGAGAAAAGGAGCAAAGAAAGCGAAAACGGATACTTCAAGATTATGAAACTCAAAATAGACGATTACAGAAATATTCTTGTTTACAAACCGGTTTTTTATTACAAAATGTAAATATTTGGTTACGGGTTTTTGGTTCTCAAAACTTTAGGACCTATTTTGACGCCATAGATTTGTTTCATGTAGTCACATGGTTAAAAAAAAACCTTAGTATAGAAAAAAAACTAATCGAGATGCATCGATAATCGTTGCCCTCTGAATCGTAATCATGAGGTGCCTAGAGATTCCCACCCCTGCCTCGTTCTAAGCATTCTCTTCTTCTGCTCGATTAAAGGTCCAGGGGCCAGATTCACGAAAACTTTCTTAAGACAAAACATGGAAAGGTTCTTAAGGCAAACATAAGAATGTTATTAAGTGCAATTTAAAAGAAAAGGCTTTGTTAGAAAAATCCGAATTCCCAGCATTACAAATAGAGACGAGGATCATTTTGTTTTTCCTTAGCAGCTTAGTAGTATAGGAGTGAATTCCTCTGGAATCTGTATTCTCACAGATGTGTATGATCATAAAGGTTGAGAGGATCTGCCCCATCTTTGTGGGTTTTCTCCAAAACCCACAAAACTACCATCTAAAACACAGATTAAAGCAAGAGCTTCGCCTTATACTGTCCTTATCTAGATAACATTTGGATGTTAAGGACGTTAATTCGAAAGGCTTTGAAACTGACTTTTTTAACGGAAAGTATGCCGGTAATACAAGCGTGATTCTATCGTGAGGTCAAGAAAACATTTAAGAGCAAAAAACCTTTCAAGAATACCGCTTGTTCTTAAGAAATGAATTTAGAAAACCACATTTAAGACGTTTTTGTTCCCCAAGACACCTTCATGAATCTGGTCCCAGGTTTGGTTCACCTCTGAAGTTACCGGTTCCTTATCAGGTTAAGCTTGAGTTCTGGTTTCCGTGTGTCTTTGGACCTACCAGGGGCCCCGTGAGTGTAGCAGTGCTGTCCTTTTATCATTTGGAAGCGTATCTTAAAATATTATCTTAAAAGCATTTCTGAGGACAGTGGAAATGAGCTAAACGCAGAGCTCATGCACATTTTCCACACCGTTTATTCTTCATCTCAGTCGGAACAGAAGCCGTGTGTTAAAAAAACACACACACACACACTGAGTTTGAAGAATGATGCAATTACTTGGTCGTACAAAATCTCTTGTCTTGTTCAAGCTCTTCGTTTTTACCCACCATAACCGCAAGAGCAGTAAGACAGGAGATCTGAGTGAATCGTAAATCACACTTTTCAGCTGGTATAACCGTTGAACTTTACACTATACTATCAGTAGATGTAGCAGGATGAAGCAGGTCGTGAAATTTACTTTAGGACCTTCAACGAGTGCATTTGGTGCTATATCTTTACATGATGCAGAAAAACACCACTACAAACATGATAAACAAAGGCTATGCTGTCTTATTTATTCAATTAACTTAATGGCAGGTATAAAAACAATTCTGGTCAATGTTATTTGATATACAGGTGTGTCCAGAGATCGTGAGAACGCTTGATGATGACCTGCATGTGTGGATTAAAGATGTATTATAGTTCTATTTTAATAGCAGTGTTCTTTAAAGTGTCAGTATTTTTCTCCCCTGTGGATGATCATGTAACTCTGGCGTTTTAGTCAGACATATTTAAATAAAGCAGCAGTAATGTCGTGTCCTGCTTCTGCTTTTGCAGCCACTTTGATTATTATTATTATTATTCATTCATTCTCTTCCGGTGCCCACCTGGCAATTCTGGGAACAACCCTAGACGGGGCGCCAATCCATCGTAGGGCATGCACACGCACACAGCCATACACACAGTCACGCACTAAGGGCCACTTAAGAGACACCGGTTAACCTGACACACATGTCTTTGGACTGTGGGAGGAAACCGGAGTACCCAGAGTAAACCCACGCAGACACGGGGAGGGCATGCAGACTCCACGCAGAAAGGACCCAGGCCACCCCGCCCTGGAATTGAACCCATGACCTTCCTGCTGTGGAGGAGGAGGCAAGTGCTACCCACCGATCCACAGTGCTGCCCCATATATCGATCATTTACACTAATTAGCCCTGAAAAAACCAACGTGTCGTGTTTTGGACGCACTGGATGCTGTTACTGGGGGTATGTATACTGGGTGTGTCTGGCAACGTTTACCAGCGTAACTGGCAAGCTAAAGTCAAATCCGACTCTTACTACTCTGATAAAAGTCTGTTTATGCTGGTCAGTAATGGTCCAAAACACAGCATATGCCAGTTCTTGGAGCAGGGGGATTCTAAAAAATGACATGGCCCTGCCCTGACTCTCATATGAAGAACACCACTGAAGTCCACTGAACAGCACATTTAGTAACCGGTAACTCACAAAGCTCTAAAAGCGTTTGACTAGAAAGAAATTTGCTAACCTTGTACAGCTTAGAAGCTCAACAAAGGGGCGTCCATCAGACCTCCAGAATTCTTACTAAAATCACGCTAATTTATATTACTTAAGCAAAGAATAAAGGCTACCCTGGGGCAAGATCATCAATGACTTCTACGGCCGCCAGAGGGCAGCAGAACTCGGGTAGACTGGGGACGCCCGGTCATTCGTCTTTGGTTCTTGTTTTCGAGCCAGAACTTATTGTTTGAAATCATATCCCTCTTAATAGCTCAGTCATTCTTGAGAAAAAATACCTTCATTTTTTAGTCACCATGGCTTTAAGGACCTGCTACATAGATCAGGGGAGATTTCAGCAAACAGCACCATCTGCTGGCCAATAGCAGTAACATAGAAATGATGATTCTGATGTTTGGGAAATGCAGCCCTGTATACTAACAATCTAAAGCTAATAACACGCTAATAAATCTGGCTCAGTAACAATGAATCACTCAGGATTGTGTTATTCGACAACATGCCAATTTAAACATTTAAAAGTAGTTCTAGCACTCAATGAAATGTCTTGTTTCTGTAATACTTGATCTTTAATGTAGAAATCAGTTGTTGTGCGTTGTTTTAAACATTGTTTTAAAACAGTTATATCAAAGGTGAAACGAATCAAATGAATTAAGTTAGCTGAAGATAAGATTCGCAAGTCGAAGATTGACTGTTTAGAAAGCTATTCCTATTATTCTCTACAGGGGGCGTGTTCGTTTGTAATGCAAACCAGAAGACCTAAACATTTCGGCACAAAACATAATCTGTGTTTTTAAGACACGCTAAAGTTTCGAGACTTTTCTGTGTTGCATTTATAAAACTGAATGCATTTTATCCAGTTGTCAAACAACCCATTTTAAAAACGTCACCTTTAAGTTGTAAATAACACACCACTGGTGTTATTAAAAATTGATAGATGCTTTGATCATTTGTTTTGAGGTCACACAGTCATGCATCATGACACGGATAAATTCTCGCTTTGCATTAATGCCGTACCTGTGTCAATAATTTGCATTGTAAATACAGATGGAATACGATACAGTAGATCAGGAAAATGACCTAGCTCATGCCATTATTAATTCCACACGTGGCCAGTACATCCCATAAATCTTCCTGACACTGTATGGAGTTAAAACTGGGAAACTGTCCTTAGGTTGCCCAAATAATTTGTAAAAAATAATGCACTTAATTCTATGAAGAGCATACACTCACCAGTCCCTTTATTAGGTACACCTCCTTGCTTCTACACTTAAATAACATTTTATCAGTTTCATTTACCATACAGAATGACTTTGTAGTTTCACAATTACATGCAGTAGTCATTGTGTTTGAATACATACTTTGAACCCTTTACTCTGCTTTCTAATTGTCAACAAAGTGATCGTTAAGCCATGGGAGGATTTAATAATCTCTCAAATCATTCGACCTGCAACGGATGCATTCTGACTGACAATACGACACTGAAATCTGAATTACTTTAATCATATTTAAGTTTGTTAATGACAGAATTTGCTTACAGGTAACCATAGCATCGAATACTGTATATTATATACCGTTTTATCTTTGTGATCTCTTCGTATTTGATCTCTTTGTAGGTCAGAGCTGGATAATAAAACTGGGCATCATGTATTTATTTATTGAGAAATAGGATACGAAATGAAAAGATAAAGACCCAAATCTTCAGAAGGATGGAAGGTACAGATTCCAGCTGATGGTAAGTCTTAGACTTATGTGCTGTATTTTAAAGTTACTTAACACCTGATAACCGGATGCTTAGCTGTGAGATTGTGATGATGATTATATATAGAGATGATGATGATATGGAGGGGAAAAAATGTCACGTTGCATTAGTGCCTTGCTGGTGTGATTGATTTTCATTGTAACTACAGATAGGAAAATAAACAACAACACGGCAGTAGTTTTCATATCTCAGTCAAATTAGCGTGATAAATCAGCCTGACACTGCATTTGGACTGCAATCAAAATAGGGCAACTGCAGTGCATAGCTTGTGCACAGTGAAAATGCAAGAACTAAGATTCCTGTTCTCTGTCTTGGTGGGAAAAAAATGTTGATATTTCACTTTAAGAATGAGACTGGAGTTTACATTTCCATTATTTTAAAGAGATTATTTCAAAAGGTCAGCCGTCCTGGATCTGTTCGTCTAGAGGAACATCTTCACAACACATTTTTGCAAGTTTACAGTGGCAGGAACCAATTCGATTTCTAAGAACCTCAGGCAAAAAGTTGATGCTCACCACAATTGAAAGGGTTATAAAGCATCTCTAAAGAGTTCAGACCATGCATGTAGTAGACTATGTAATATTCCACAAGGTCATAGAGGATCCCATGGGAAGAATTAAGTTTTGGAAGCTCAGAATGTTTTGGAGAGGCCAAGTCAAAGTCCTCAACGTATTCCAATAGAAATCTTGAGGAAGGACCTAAGCAAGCAGCTCTTTAAGGAAACAGACTAACATCTCAAAGGTTGAAACCGTTGGGAGTACGAAATACTTGACGAGTTGTTCTTAAATGTTACCCCACAACATTTGTGTTTATTTTACACCGTGCTGCACAAAGCCATACATTGTTTATTTATTTACTGGTGTGACTCCTTTGCCTTGTAAAGCAGATGGTTGGAACAGAAAATGATCCATTAGTTTTCCCAGCTCAGATAAATTACCTAGCACGTGTAAATAAAGTAAATAAATTCGACTCTCTGTCAGTGCATCCCATAAACAGTCCAGACACTGTATCTGGACTAGCGTAAAACTATGAAACTCTAATTTTTCATCCACACATCCAAAATACATTGTGTTGCACAACGGCATGAACGGAGATTTCTACGTTATCTGTGAGGAAAAAAAAAACCTGGATTTGTCCAGCTTCGTCGTGATGGATTTAGGAACATTTCGTTCTGTAAGCTTTCCTGTCTGTACCGCCAGCTTACTTTTGAATCTTTTTCTAGTTTTCTGTATGTTTTTTCCAAAGCAAGAAACAGAAAGGCTGAAACAACCTCTTAACGTCTTACTGGGAAACCTGGTTGGATTCAACATTTGTAATCATGTTTGTGTTTTCCTGTTCTTCATTGTGAGAAATGACTTGTATTCTGTTATACCATCAGTGACCTTGTTTGCCATGAGGGCCAGTGTGAGCTCTTCCCTCTGGCTAAATGTGTTCTACTACTGCCAGATCGTTCCTGCACAGAGATCTGTCTTCATCTATTTAAAGAGAAACATCAGATTCTTCATATACTCCGCTTTGATAATAGACAAAGTTTTCTTAATGTTTAGCTTTGTTCTAAGCGTTTCATTTAATGCCCTCTATCAAGAGTTTTCCGCACACAACCTCAGCGTCACAAATATAGACTTGGACGAAAAAATACATACGATTACCATCATTTATTTCGTAGAGTTGTGGCTAAGGTCGAGCTACTCATTGCTCTGTCTGTGTGTGATGCTGGTATCCAGTAGCGCGACTATTAAATACCTGCACAGACACATGAAGCGCATGGAGGAGAGCAGCAGGTCTTCATCTTCAACTCGTCTTCACAGACAGCTGAGAGTGACAATCACAGGCATTGTTCAGACTGTTCTTTACTTCCTTTGCTTAGCATGGATGGTATTCAGTGAGCTTGCTCTATTTGTATTCTGTATGATCTTTGATCTAAATGGTTTAATATTTTTTACGGTTCTAATCCTGTACACTTTTGGAACGACAGTGAACTTGTGTGTTGGCCAGAAAATATTTAGGCAACGGGTGGCTGAAGTCTGGCAACTCTTTCAGTGCTTTCAGTATCCTGTTGAATCTTTAATATCACATAAATAATAACAAACTTTCTCTTGCTAGACCACAAGACACTGTACATATTACTTAGATATCTGTAAATGTGTCATTAGTAAATGTGGACCACTATGGGATGGAATCCAAATCTATTTTCCTCGCTTTAATTACTGACAGTTTGTTTCCATTGCATCCTATTGCTGTGTGAGATATGATATTGTAAAGGACATATTTATCTATGTTTATTGTTTCCCCTAACGTGTTTATGTCTTTATAATTTTTTTAACGTTCGGAAGACATGATTTATGCAAACGTCTTTTGAAGATTCTGGCTTTAAAGTTCAGTCTGATCATATAATTGATCTTGTCTTCTATTATCCTCATATTATATTTTAAGCATCTTACAGATATTTCTAAATCCATAAGAGACTTTTTTATTCGTAAAGATTTTGTTAACTTGTGTCTGTGTGTGTGTGTGTGTGTGTGTGTGTGTGTGTTGGGGTCAAGTGTTGCTAATGAAATATCCCCTATTTTTTGTGAGCAGTGTAGTATGCTTAAGTGTGTCTTTATGTCTTTATACTTCTAATGATTTCCTAACAAAATATATCAGTTCTCCAAGTAACATCTCCGCGTAGCCAATAAGAAAGGCTCTAAACAATGACGAAATTATAAATCCAGAATGACTCACCACACCTAGAAATTTGACAGCCAGAATTATATCCAAAACATTATTATGGGGTGTGTCCCCTTTTGCCTTCACTCTTTTTTTAGAACACTTTCCAGACGATTTGGGAACATGACTTCGTGGCACAGACATTAATAACAATAAGCCATGACTCAAAGCGAAGCAGCTTTATAAGGAGCATAAGTAAGAACCCTTGAGAGTAAACAGTCACATAGGGAACCCATCCAATTATCCATGTCTTATAAAGAGTCCCTGGCTAACCCCTTTCTCATTTTGCCTTTGGAAGGTTGTAAGAGACTGACGCTGTTTACTGCATGCATGTTACACTGTTATATTGACTTAAATATGTCATGTTGCATCATGTCTGTACTCTCGTCTTAAAATTGAAGACCGAACGTGACAATACTCCACCAGCAGAACTTAAAAAGGCTACTAGATTTTATATACAAACACACAACAACAACAAACAGGTAGTTCTTACAAGTTTGGCAGTCCAGAATGAACTTTTAGGAGTTCCCTTCATGGGCGGGTTCTAGCCTTTGGGTAGCTCAACTCATGCTTCCAAGATTCTCCACTCAAAATGGATTGGCAACCATCCATGCAATTTTTCAGATCTTCTAACTTCATTCACCTCCAAACTGACAACGTCTAGTCACATTTTAAGGTCCAGGTGAGTATTTTTTTAAACTTTTTGTAAAGCTACATACCAGCTTCTAATCATCTGTTTTCATCTAAAGGATTTAACCAGACCCTCATGTAAGGAAAGCTTTTGATTACCTGCAGTCGATTTCTATCATTTAAGACCCACAGCAGTCCCGCACCCTTTATTTCTCTATAAAACTGCAACAAGGGTTAGTACTGCACTTTATTTAAGTCACTTGCAAGAATCGGAGGTTAAACTTTGTGCAACATTCAGCCAACAACATTGGGGATTCCTTTACAATGTCTGCATGATCATTCTTAATGGGAGTCCAGTTAAAAAGCTTCTTCACATTGGCATCAGAATAAAAGGCCGGGCTTTCTGTGTAATCTCAAAGTGTCTACACTATAAATCACATTATTAATCACAATTTCATTCAATGTTTTAGCAAATCAAACGATGAACCATTTCAGTGCAGCGTTTGCTCGGTTTGTTAGCTCAAACTGGAGAGACGTGCGCCACCTGCTGATGCATCTGAATCATGACGCAGGTCACCCAGGTGAACCTAGCACAGCACTGTTAGCACATAACACATTAGCACTAAACTACAGAGGTGCTTCATGAAGGCAAGTCACATTACCTATCACTTTGTTCAGCTTATCTGTGAGCTGTATGATGATGCATGTGGATCTGAGTCTGGATCCTGACATGGCAGCAGAAATCAGTGGAGACCAACAGAGACACAGCCGTACCACTCAATCAGCGCCAATCTCAACCTTCCTGCAGAGGTTATGTTAATTGTTAAGCTGTATAAAAATGTATATAGGTCTTTTAATAAACCTGTAATCTATACTACAGTAAAAAAAAAAACAAAAAAAAACCACCTGGGAATCTGGTGCATAACATGCCTTGTTGGCGAATCCAGTAACTAACCACACTGGGAAAGTAATCCATTACAAATTACTTCTCAAAACATGGATCAAGTTTTTATGTAATTGTTATTTAAATACTTAAATATTTAAATAAGGAAAAGCACTGTCGTGTTCAAATTCCAATCGTCTGCTTTACATCCCATTACAGTCTGCTTTACCTGAGTCAGTTACACGGATCTGGCCAGCAGATGGCGCATTTGAGCATTTTTGAAGCACAATCATATTTTTGGTTTCCAAATTATGTAGACCAGCACTATATGCAGCTAATTAACAGCTAAGTATTGATGATAAAATTCTCGAGTCATGACTCAGTATAGACAGTCGTTCATTTCTCAATCCAGAACAGTTTAAACCTGACGTATGCATTAACAACCATCTACTTAACCAGAACAGAAGCTCTTTCTTAAGTCACATGTAATAAAATACTCATTTAAAGTGTCACTTAAAAACTGCCATGTATTGTGGACTAATTACCGATACTAAACGAAATGCTTAGGTTGTTTAGTTTACTTAATAAAGAAAAATGACCATGCATGAACTTTAAAAAAAATTGTAGTAACTGTAGCCTCTCCAGTGGTTTAGAGAGGTGGGTGTTGTATTCAAAGCAGTATCTAGCCTGCAAAGACAGGTTTATTTTCATCGTTATTCTCTAAGTTTATAAATTAATAGTATATTTCCTCGTTACGAGTTGCTCTAAGGGCTCTGTATGGTGTTGTTTTGCCCCTGTGCACAGACCTGTAACCCTTCTTAAATCCCCTGTAGTAAAGTCTCCAGCTGCTCCAGAGGACCAGGAAACTATGACAAAAGTAGCAACTGAATTATGAATGAGTAGATCTTATTGAATTAATTATTGGGACAGGTTACAATAACTTTTCCAAATGTTCCATGAATCAATTTTGATTTGCTTATATAAAGCTTTTCTGAATGACTGATGTCACAACTCTGTGTCCTCTGGGCGAGATTGGAGAACAATAGAAGTCCTTAGTTAACAGGATAAATCGAGTTTTATTGCGTTTATGACATGAGGTTTACTATCTGTTGTTAATAAGAGACAGTTCACACATGCTCACTGTTGTGAAGACTAATAATAAAAAGGCTTTGACACCGTTTAACCTTTGAATACATGTTGTGATGAGAGCGTTTGTCCTTGTGTTTAGGTTACGCCGTGGTACACCACGACATGGAAAAAGAATCTCGACTTTCATTAGTACCTCCCCACTGTGATTCGTTTGCATTGGAAACCAAGATGGTACTGAAAACGATACAGTAGAGGTCATACCTCAGTGAAATTAGCTAGCTGGTGTAATTATAAAATCTACTCACTCTCGTTGATTCCACAAATCCATGAAGAGATCCTGCTTTAAGTAAAGCTTCTTTCTCTGTGCTGGTGGGGAAAATAACTGGCAAAATGTCTGACCTGGAGATCTCCAAACCCATCATTATGGATTTCATACCTTTTTATTCTGTGAACATTCCTATCTCCGTTATCAGCTTAGTTCTGAATTTTTTTTTTGTCTTCTGTCTGTTGCGTCCAAACGAGGACACTGAACGGCCGAAACAGCCGCTTAATGTTTTACTTGGGACTTTTGTTGCGTGCAACATCAATCTTCAATTCTGTATTTTTCTGTTCATCATCCTGCAATATGACCCAAGTGAAATGGGTTTTGCTGCTATAGTAGAAATGACCATGTTTGCCATGAGGACCAGCGTGAGCTCTTCACTGTGGCTAAATGTTTTTTACTACTGCCAGATTGTTCCTGCGCAGAGAGCTGTCTTCATCTGCCTGAAGAGAAACATCCGATTCTTCATATACTCTGTTCTGATAATAGACAAAAGCTTCTTTTTGTTTAGCTTTGCTGTCAGTATTTCATATGATGCAGTCTATCTTGAGCTTCAGGCTTACAACTTTAATAAAACATACAAAGGATCGAAAGAAGCACAAGAAAAATTGGATGGGATGAACTTTATGTTCGATGCAGAGTTGTGGATAAGGCTCAGTTACTCATTGCTCTGTCTGTTTGTGATGTTGGGAGCGAGTTGTGCGACAGTCCTTTACCTGCAGAGACACATGAAGAGCATGGAGGGGAGCAGCAGTCCTAACAGCTTGACTCAGAGGCAGATGAGGGTGACGATCACTGGCGTTGTACAGGCCGTTCTTTACTTCCTTTGCTTACTTTGGTTGATGCTGACTGATTTACTTCGAAATATGTTCCTTGTGGACATTGATTCGTCTTATTTCGTAGGTTGCACTGTCCTATGCCTGTACACCTTTGGAACAACCATTAACTTGTGCGTTGGCCAGACAATATTTCGTCAAAGGATGGCTAAAGTTTTGGCAAAAATGCCAATGTGGAGTTGATCAAGATGGATTTCACTAAGATGTTCAAGTTTACTGTAATTTGTAAAGTCATATATTGTACAGTGATGAACCAAACAGCACGACCATGTGCCTAATATGCTACCGGTCCTTGACGCGCCATCAAAAGGCTTTGATGATCAAAAGTGTTTTGACTTGTCGTTGCATGGTGGACTCTACAAGGACCAGTGCTCTCTGACACTTAGAAGATACTTTAATCCTGCAAACTGCAAGATGGACATTCTCCAAATGGGACTTGTTCCAGAAAATACCACAGATGGTAGTTTGGATTTAGACCTGGAGAACCTGGAGACCAATAAATCACGCTGACTTTCACAGTGTTTCTTAAACCATACCTCACCAACGTGTGCCATCATCTGGCAGGTTTCACATTGTCCTTCTGTCTGGGAATTTCCTTGCCATGAGGAGGTGCGCTCTGACCACACACACACACACACACACACACACACACCCTTCCCTAAAGCCCTGAATATATGGTAGAGAATATGACATGTTGGCAAATTCGGTAACAAGCAGTAACATCCTCTCTCAAAGGGAACCACATCAGGATATGAAACACAAAATGATGTTTAGACTCCGCATTACTAAGCTAATGGATTCAGACTCCTGGGAGAGGTGAAGGAGTATTAGAATGATTTTCGGATGTACTTTGTCATTCTGAAAAAAAATCAGTGTGGTGCACCTCAGTTCCTGGTTCTTCATGTCAAGACACCAGCTGATGGAACACATCTCTCAATAATAATAATAATAATAATAATAATAATAATAATAACAATAATAATAATAATAATAATAATAAGTTTCATTTATATAGCGCCTTTCTCAAGCCCAAGGTCGCTTTACAGCAATTATTCACACCAAGACTCTAGACCATTTACAAACCAAAACCATTTAAAAACTATTTAACCGCCAATACATCCAGTTGGATCTGTTTTCCTAAACTATAATGATCAAGTGATTAGGTCATTATAATTATGTTTACAGTTTATAATTATGTCACCATTTTGTTCAAAATGTAAATATCCCCTTATTTTGGGGAGTAGATATGAATAGACATAATAAAGTTTGCAATTTTTTTAAGAAATGTGTCACTTTGACACTATTTTTGTTCTTACCCATTTACATTTAAGCTTTTCATTTCATGCCGTTTGAAATAATAATAATAATAATAATAATAATAATAATAATAGTTCATTTCACATAACGCAGGAACACTTTCCATCAAATATGAACAAATCAGAAGAAATTAAAGTTGTAGAAAAATGGAAGAAGATTGGATGAACTTGTACCTAGGTCCTGCATCTGTGGATCTTATAATTACTTTATGAATGAAAGTGATGTTTGGTGGAAGAGACAGAGTTTGGATTTTAAATATGTATTACGTAAGAATGCCTTAAGTGTAAAACTAATACTTCTTGATGCAACATTGACTTCACTAGGTCCTCATAGTTCAGTAAAACAGATTCAGTTGGGATTTGTTGGCAGATAAATGGCTTTTGGTTCTCGTCTAAGTCTTGAGAGATGTGTTCCATCAGCTGGTGTCTTGAATTGCTCCTGTGTACGCTTGTGCTCTAGCTCCCCTGCTACCCTGAGCAGGAGTAAGCAGGTATGAAAATGAAAGAATAGAAATAATAACTCTCTACAGATGTAGAAACACAGGGAAAATGCAAACTGTTTATGTCCCAACTTTAAGGCGCTTGGGCCCAAGAAAGCACCAAAGCAAATTGGTGAGTAAATCACAAACAGTGCATTTTCCCCATGATCAGTTAGTAGGTATATAGCGGCTCTATCTTGTGCTGCGTTACCTTAGTTCCCACTGGCGTGCCGTCCCATATCTCCATAGGTACAGTAAGGATAATGTAGGTAAGGTAAGGTAAAGGTAATTGATTCACTTTGCATATAGGTCTGTATACAGTCACTGTGTAGATACATACATTTGTTACATCTCGGGAAAATGAGCGGGCATGAAGACCTTGTTCTGTGTTTATACAGCTTATATATAAATATTGGTAGTGATTATCATTCCACTGGTTTCTGAGTGGTGTAATGTTACGGCACAATAAATCTCTGAAACTATGCCGTTACTTTGGCCTATTTAATTAGAGAGTGACTGGTTTTTATTAAACTCTGTGGACATTCACGATGAGTTTAAAATCTACCGAAGAACTGAGAGACGATTATTACGCTGTGTTAACAGCAGGGCAGAAGATTTGTGTTTAGTTAACACTGCGGTACACCATGCTGTGGATTTTCATTAGCACCTAGCCAGTGTGACACATTTGCATTGTAAACCAAGCCAGAATTGAAAATGATACAGTAGTTTTCATACCCTAGTGAAATTAGCTAGCTCGTGTAATTATAAAGTCCACACGCTCTCAGTGCGTCCCGTAAATCCTCCTCCGACTATGTGAGTGGAGGGGAGTCAAAACGGGGAAACTATGCTTTTTCGTCCAATATTAAACCGCATTGTTTCTGCATGAAAGAAACGGCATGAACTGAGATTTCTGTATCTGTGTTGGTGGGAAAACGCAACAAAATGTCGGCCCAGGACGCGGCCAGCTTCATCCAGATGAATTTAACAACTTTTTATTCTTTGAGCGTTCCTGTCTGCATTAGCAACTTACTTTTGAATCTTTTTTTAGTCTCCTGTATGTTGTTTCCAAAGCAAGAAGCAGAACGACCGAAACAACCTCTTAATGTTTTACTGGGAATCCTGGTCGGAAGCAACATCAGTAATCAAGTCGGTACTTTTCTGGTCGTCATCCTACAGCACGAGTCACATGACATAGCTTTTGTGGTTATAATGGAAATGACCATCTTTGCCATGAGGGCCAGTGTGAGCTCTTCCCTTTGGCTAAATGTTTTCTATTTCTGTCAGATTGTTCCAAACCAGAGATCTGTCTTCATCTACTTGAAGAGGAACATCAGATTCTTCATATACTCCGCTTTGATAATAGACAAAATCTTCTTCCTGTCATTCTCTGCTATAGGCATTTCATATAATGGAATCTATTATCAAATTTATGGTTACGACTCCAATATAACATCTCCAGGGTTGGACGAAGCACGGGAAAAATTAAATAATCAGGATTTAATTTTTTTAATATTGTTGTGGATAAGGTCTGCTTACTCTTTGATCAGTCTTTGCATGATGTTGGCATCAAGTTGTGCGACTATTCTTTACCTATGGAGACACATGAATAACATGGAGGAGAGCAGCAGCTCTCCCAACTCGGCTCGCCTTCAGAGACAGATGAGAGTGACGATCACAGGCATCGTACAGACTGTTCTTTACTTCCTTTGTTTTGTCTTTTTATTCGTTTATGACATAGTTGTAAATGTGCTCCAGGTGGATATTGATTCGAATTATTTTATATTTTGTACTGTTTTAACCATGTACTCATTTGGAACAACCGTTAACTTGTGTGTCGGCCAGACAACATTTCGGGAAAGAGTGCATGAAGTTTGGCAAAAATGCCTTCCAATCATTACTTTCTTATCTAAGTGATTGTCTGTGGCATTCATTTTTTGGGCATGGATTCACGTTACAAATATGCATTTGAAATTTTGTTTTCGCTTCACGATGACATTTTTCAGCTGCACTTTCATGCTGCCGTTGTACCACATCTCAAATTGCTACTGAATTCTGATCGACTGGCTGAGAAGGCCACTAAAGGACTTTCTGTCATTATATGACGACTTTTGCTTTGTGAAATGCTGCATTATCATGATGGAAGCAGCCATACGAAGTGGTGCAAACTGTGCCATGAAAGGATCTGTATGTTCAGTAACAATATCAAATAGACTGTTCAACTTCAACTATGATTCATATATGTTAACAGACCAAAAGCGCCATAAGCACCTCTGCGTTGGATCTGTGGAGTTTTCAAATTCGCTTTATTATTTATTCTGTTCTGACTGATCCTTGTTCTTGGTCTTTGTCTTCATAATGTTCTTTCTACTGTTAGGGACAGTAATCGCTCCTGTACTTTCACCAAATGGTACAGTTTGATTTACATGGGAGGTGCTAAACACAATACTTATGTGCAGTAGTATTGTTTTTAGAATACAGTTAGTACAGTTAATATGGACCATGCCGGGCGACAGAGCTTTCGAACGTTTGCGTTAAGCTTGCAGTTTAGTCCACTGTGTAGTACAGTGCAAAAACGAGTTATAAATAAATGGATAAATAAATAGATATGCACTGCTTTGATTACAGAAAAAAGTCTTCTTTATAGTTTGGCTTTGCTAAAGGCATGTAGTCAATCCTGAGATTTATGCCTACAACTATGACGTAACATTTACAGGATCGGATGATGAATGATGAACTTTTCTGGGTTAGTTTAGATTAATCATTGCTCCGCCTGTGTGTGATTTTGCCATGAAGTTGCTACCTTTGCTTAATCTGGTTGTACAGAAAGTACTCTTAGATAAAGTATACATTCTACTCTAGTACATTCTACGCTTCGGTTAACAATGTGTTTGTTGGACAGACAGTATTTCGACAATGCCTTCAAACTTTTACCTTCTTATCTAACTGAATCGTTTAATGCTACATATAGATCATCCAGCTGAGGACTGTGCTGGCCTAGTGGTTAAGGTACTGCATATGGACTAGAAGATCCAGGGTTCAAATCCCACCTCTGCCACAGCTGGGCTGGATAAGGGCATCTGCTAAATGCGGTAAATGTAAATCCAGCCATTCATCTCTGTTGAATGTATATTGTTGACAGTAATTAGCCATATACTGTATTTAAAGGTTATAGTAAGAAAGATTTGTTTGCTGTAGTTCAAAATGTTGTATGATTAGGGCAAATACACATTTTAACTTTTAGTACAAAATTGGTTGTCGTACGCAAAAGGAGCATTTCTGAGAGAATCACTGGCCACTTCATTAGGTTGAGATAAGAGCGATCATATGGGAATCCCATCTACCTCTGGGTAACACCCAGACAACATGTCTCATCCATGTCTACTAAAGAGTCCAACTATAAACAAAACCAAGCAGCAATTGTGTGTACAAGGATACAGGATACTTCTTTTCCACACCGGCCTCTAAGTGAAGGCCTGACATCATGGCAGTTTGCATTACAGAGTCTTAATCTCTGTTATTGTCTTTCTTATTGTCATTACCTTTGGCCCAATTCTCATTTTGCTATTGAGTGTTTGTAGTAGACTGATATCTGTAGTTTGACCCTGTGCATGCTTTACTATTGGATTTCTAAAATAATTGTCTTTACTTCGTGACAGACTGTTGATAATACTCAGCTCGCAGTGGAGTGTGACCTTAAGGAGACGGCTAGAGATTTTTCTGTTACAGATTAAATGAACCACTGAATAAATGTATGAACTGCCTTTACAGTTCCTTGGCAACGGATACACACTTGGGTCTACAAGAGTGGTCTGAGCTTTACCTTGAATGCAATTTAGCAAGACATTTATCGTCTTATCATAAAAAATAACATTTAAAGGACATTCCTTAATTCCTTACTAGCCATTCCTCAGTATAACAGTATATCTCACTGAGCCTGGGTGGACATGGAAACTGCTGAGTGCACTGCTCATGCGAAAGTCACAATTTAATCAACACTCACAATGACTTTAAATAAAAAAAGAAACAAACAAACAAAACATATGCAATAGATTGTTTGGACAAGAAAACGCATTACAGTAAGCATATTACATAACCTCAAAATGAAAATGCCCGAATGGAAAAAAAACAAAACAAAGAAGACAATATACAAGGTACTAAATAATAGGTAATTTGTAGAAAAATATATTATACAAATCTAACCTTTAAGGTTTAATTGATACTTGAACTGCATTTTCCTCCTGACGACTGTGACTCTATAACTGAATTTCGGTAATTGTTCTTTACACTGTAATTAGATTTTGATGAATCTAAACAGTGTTCAGATGCATTAACAATCTCATGTGCATCCTCAACCTGCACATGACTTTAAAAACCACAAGCTTCCCACGTGTCTGTCGTAATCAAACAGTGTATCTGCCAATCAATGAAGCCCTTATCCCAAAACCCACAAGAAAATAAACTTGTTAGCACAATCTGTTTTTAACTAATGGGTGCTCCTGTCGTCACCAGCTTGTAGTAGGCTCCTTTTTTGGCCATAAGCTGCTCGTGTGTCCCTTTCTCTATGATAACACCTTGTGACATGACTGCAATAATATCAGCATTCCGAATGGTCGAGAGTCTGTGGGCGATGACGATGCAGGTACGGCCTCGCCGAGCTTCATCCAAAGCTGTCTGAACCATCTGCACGTGCAAAAAAAAAAAAAAAGTTTTTCAAAACATAGATTCCACACTGCACAGCGGAGACATACAGTATATGATAATAAACAATCGTTTAAATAATGCCATTGTACCTTCTCGCTTTCTGTATCCAGGGCAGAGGTGGCCTCGTCCAGTAGCAGAATTTTGGGATTTCTGATGATGGCCCTAGCGATGGCTATGCGCTGCTTTTGCCCTCTAGATAACTGAGAACCCTGAGCTCCAACCTGAGTCTGATATTTCTGTGAACCAGCAAGTTTACAGATTCATATCTTGTACACAGATTTGAGGTTTTTTTTTCTTCACATCTTTACACTTCTGGATTCTCATCTTTTTTTTATAAAAGAGAATTGTATGCGCTCACATCAGGCAGACTCAGGACAAAATCGTGCAGATGAGCCTTCTTGGATGCCTCTATAACCTCGTCCATGGGGATGGATCGTGAGTTATCGCCGTACTGGATATTTTCTGCTATAGTGCAGTCGAAAAGCACTGGTTCCTGCGATACAATTCCAATCTGAGACCTCAGGAAGGGAACATTAAAACTTTGGGATGGGACTCCGTCGATCAGCTGTCAGAGAAAAGTCAAGTAGAAGGTTTTCATCGATCATTCTGATCATTATCTCTGTTAGTGATGCATCATAAAATAACATGCATTTCTCATGTAAAAATCAAGGTTAGCTTAGCTGCAGCGGCTTTATATTAAATGTTGGTCATGATTTACATTACAAGTACAGGTTTTAGCACTTCCACTACATGTGCAAGACTGTTAGCCAGCTTGCTTTCTCGTTGAAGGAAATTTTATAAGAAATTCTATAATCATAAATCGATCATCAGCAGAACTGCAGACGTTTCTCACCACTTGGCCTTGGTCTGGGTCATAAAATCTTTCCAGTAACTGAACGCTCGTACTTTTGCCACATCCACTGCTGCCTACAAAGGCAAGTGTTTGGCCAGGACTCACTTTTACCTCCATCCCCCTCAGCACCTGTATGTCTGGCCGACTTGGGTAAGTAAACCTGCAGTTCTTAAACTCAATCTTTCCTTTAAAGTCTTCCTGCATGAGGTAAATAGAGAGATCATGAATTAAACACGGCAAGAGCAAGACTATAGATTATAGATGTAGACAGAAAGAGTTTATACAATCGAATATGTATAACAGAAGAGAGCAGCACCCAGATATAAGTGGGAGAGTGCCTCCTCTCCTTCAGAAACAAACAGTCATGCTGGTATGATGCCTGACATGATGCCAAGTTACCATGGTGGTGGGCTGGTGAACTGCCTCTGTTCCACCGCAACGCATCCCACAATAAAGTTTTTACGTTTTCACATGCCTTCATGGATCAATCGTATTATACAAAGACTTGACTGTTGACTGTTGATCAATTTTAAGTTGATTTTAAGTCTGTTAAATCAGCAGTAACATGATTACAACCTGAATTATCCTAAAGACAGACGTATGTGAGGAATGCAACAGTATTTATAAAGGTTTATTTACAGCACGCAGTGAACTTACCAACATTCACACAAGTTGTTTGTCTGTGAGAAGATTCAGAATTATATCAAATAAATATAGGAAAGAAAATCTCTTTCTGCTGCTCCAGTTTGGGACCACAGAGTACCCTCTGAGGACCAAAGGACATAAAACAACCTAAAGTCCTGAAAGGGTTCAAGTGAATTGATGCAGGAAGTAAATGTCATGAGTGTTTCTTTCTTAACCCTTTCAGTACCATAGGTTGTTTAAGTTGTTAAGTAACTACATTTTCTCTTTTCTCTCCAGTACCAGTTCCAGCACCACACACTTAGATATTCCTCCACTGTAGTGGTCTTCATCAACGTAAACCAGTTCCACCAGAGTACAATAACTCCCTCCATCATTTAGTTATTAGGAGACGATGTGCCTCCAATGACTTACGCTGAAAACCCATTATCTTAAATCTATTTCGTTATTCAATTTCAATTTGATTATTTATGTATTTTGACTATTAATACAACTTAACTATTTCAATCATCTCAGGCCACTCAAGGAAGATGAGTCTCAAGGTTTCTTTTATATTCAGGGAGTTTTTCCTTGTCACTGTTGCCCTAGGCTTGCTCAATTTGGTACTGGCCTCTTAATATAATATACTATTGTAAAACTGTTTTTGAGACAATGCTCCATTGTAAAAAGCGCTCTAGAAATAAATTTGACTTGTCTCTCAATCACATTTGGCGTTCATTTGAAAGTATGGGACAGATATGTCCCTTGGTCCTCAAAGGTTTAATCACATAGAGCATTACATACATGGGTCGGCAACACTCCCCATTTATCAAGACTTGGGACAGATAATTAGTTTACCAGTTTTTTTTTATTTTCCTTCCCTGAACCTGAGAGCCTGAACCCTCTGACCCATTTGAAACTGATAGCTTTTCCACTCAGAACTACGAATGCAGTACATTTCAGTAGCAAAGTAGTGCAGCTGAAAACGAAAACAGAAAATGTAGCGCATTTGGATTAAAAGTTAAGTTGCATTGACGTAAAATTTTCTTACCAGCTTTTTCCCCTCTGTCTGACTGATGCTAATTTTGGGAACTCTGTCCAGCAATTTGAAGAGCTGAGTAGCAGCAGTTTTGGCTTTGGCATAATCCGGAGTAAAAGATGAAGCTCTGCCAAGGGCGGTCCCGCTCACAACAAGTGCAGAGATTACTCTACGGGATTTAAGCACGCGCAGCATGATTTTAAACACACAGTTAAAACTTGCATTACATTTTTTTTGTGTTAACATCAATGAAATATACCACTTTATAGTATAGTAGCGCATAATTAGTTTTTAAATCTCACCTAAAAACAACCACATAGCGAAGTCCCTCATGGTTTACCAGGTAGCCACCATATCTAAACGAGGCTGCATATGCCATGAAAATAACACACTGGGCGAAGGCAAAGCAGATGGCGTAGACATTAGCTTTCTTCTTTGCAGCTTTGTAAGGGGCTTCCAGTTGTTGCTCATACAAAGTCACAAACTGTTGCTCTTTAGCTAAACCAGCAATGGTCCTAATGTTGGCCATGGCTTCACTGGACACCTGTAATATAGAAAAATTAAACCATTCGTTTAATTCATTTAACCATTACTGGTCCGCAAGTTGGACAAAACATATTCCATTTCCATTAAGGCTCAAATAATGATATGAATGAAAACGAATCTTTATTACTACTTCACCTGTCCTGCTAACTCCATCGCCTTCTTGTCCTCGTTAGCAAACCCAGTCAGCATTTTAGCTTGGATAACCCCTGAGAGTCCAATCAGAGGGAGGAAGCACGTTACCACCAGACTCAGCTTCCAGCTGAAGTAGTACGCAATGATAAAGGACGCTCCAATGTTGGTCAGGGAATTCACAATCATGCCAATCTGAGAGCCAGTAGCCTGAAGCACAGAGTAAACAACACTGGTAAACAATGATCATGGGGCATGTGTTTTTGCAAGTTGGATCATTTTTAATAATTCAAATATATTCAAATGTTTTAAATATTCAAATATTGTTGCATACAGTAAACTGTACGTGTACCGGTGTTCTACCGCATTTCAAAGAAAACGTTGAACAAGCACAGCTAGTTGTGCATTGTTGGTGCAATAGCTTCTTGTTGGAAGCAAAGCCTAGATAAATGAGTCACCAAGGGCCTGCAGAAACACAAGTGGACTGCTAACTCTTGAGTAGCAGTTCCCTGTAAGTTACAAGCCACATCATAGTGTGTAAACATCTCTAAGTGTCTGTTACACTGTATTCCAAAGGATGCACTTGTTTATTGAATTATTATTCTGGATGCTTGCATGGATATAAGCTGAGCCTTCCTTATTTGTTGTGTCACAAGTCTCAGGTTTCTCACAGCATAAAGGGCTAAAGGTTCAGGCCAAATGCCTTTGTCTATTCGTGTGGCTTGAACCAAAAGATCACGCGTTGGATTTGAATACTTCTGGTTGACAAAAATAAAATGTGTAAGGCCAGTATGAAGAACCCACTGTACGCTCTATTAAGGAATGACTTGTATCAGAGTTCCTAAAGCATGGCAGTAAGTGACGATGAAGTAGAGGACAATATTTATGAATATGTAATGTACACTTATTGTAAATATAACTGCTCTGTAACTTGAAAACAGAAAGCACTGTACGGCTCAGCTTATTTTAGTTTTTGTTTCAAAAAAGTTCAGATTCGCTGCCGAGTGAACCGTTTAAAGATCTTGGTTTTAAAAAAACATTTCACTACCTATAAACACAATGCAACTGTTAATGCACCTACTCTAAAGCAGGTCTGTTTAAACCCAACTCTGTTCTTGTTATACATAGATCAGATGAACCATAAGTCAGATAGATGACGTCATATCTACTAACCCCTTGAACCATGGACGCATCAGTGGCCAGTCTGGTGGTAAGGGCTCCTGGGCTGTTAAAGGGATTATCAAACCACCCCATCTCCTGCTGCAGCATAGTCTGGAAACCAATTTTCCTGAGTCTGCGAGTCAGCAATTCTCCAGATTTGGCAAAAGCGTACCCCTAAAAGATAAAAAAAAACAAAAGCACGAAGTTAACCTGACTTTACCTTTCAGCAAATATTTTACTCAAACAAACGTTACAAGGTGGCAAATGGGTGTTTGTGGCTTAACGTTTCATCCTGTTTGACCTGCTTCTGTTCACCCCCTTGAACATATCACCTGTTACTCACCATAACTGAGTTTGCATCTCATTTACGTAAACGAACGACTTTCTTTCACTTTTCACTTGCTTTTCGGACGATCTCGTTTGATGAAATAAAATCAAATGCTTCTTCTTTCATCGCTTCATACTCATTTTACAAAACGACAGGAGAATAATTCTGTTCGAGATCCTAAATTGTTTCTTATACCGTATATATGCAATTCATAAAAGTCCTGATAAAGACATGTAGACATCTTTACCTGTAGGAACTGTGAGAAGAAACTCAGAACTCCCACACAGACAAACAGAACACAAATGCCATCGATCTGCTTACGCTGCTCATTAATGTTCGTGATAGCAAACGTCTGCAAAACATAGTCGGTATCATCTTTAATTCATTTCTACAAAAACTAACTTTTTTTTTTTTAAATCTATGACAAAATCGATGACTTACCCCTAGAATCTGGCTGAACAGGAGAGCGTAGACCGGGTTGACGGACCCATTTATGGCTGCTCCTATAGAACCAAATAACATGTATGGCCACTCGGGTTTGTTGTACTTTAGAATTCGTCTTAATGTTGCTGGCTTAGTTGGCTCCATCACATCATCCCCCATATTGGATTCCTACAATGAAATTATCATTAAAAGTATATTACAACTAAAGGGAGAAAACAGAACAAAATGTACATATTTTGCTATTACAGTCCTTCAAATCACCCTAATGTAATACGAAATATACATCATAAATCCATTCATTTCCATTCCTATTCTAACACCACTTATGATACTCAGGGTCAACGGAAGAGAGGGGATGGGGTCGGAACCCAGAATTCAATGCATGCCCCGAACAGGACACCAGTCTATTGTAGGACTCAGTAGGGGTCGGCCCATTTGGCTTCCTCTTCCTCAAACAACCAGCCTAACACACTCCGACACTCTACAACGTCTGGATCGTCTCCTAATGCAGTTATTTGATGTCTTTTAGGTTCTTGATCTTCGCCGTTATGCACAGAGCTTTTGGGGTTGCAGCCCTGAAACTCAATCCCTCAACATCTTTGTGAAAACACATCACTTATCCTCTTTCAAAGTGCAGTAAAAGACACAGCACTTAGAGTCTGCCTTCTCCAATGCTTAGTTTTATTATCATCATTATTATTATTGTCATATTATTATTAGATCTTTCTCATTTTCTGTTGTTCATTTCATTACGTTGTATGCAGTTTATTGTTCTAAGGTGCTTATAAACAAAATGTTATTACTATTATTGTAATTTTCTTAAGTCAATTAAAAAGGTATTACCGCGCTTTCACTGAATGCCTCCATTCTGACATTTTCAGAATCCATACTGAATTTTCCAGATATGGCATCATTTAGGCCGTTTGACATTTGAGACTGGGACCTCATCCGCAAAGATCGCCTGCAGGTATTTTCATATGAATATCAGAATTAAATATAGTATAAGGCAGTTTTGCTATAAATAAAAGGAATCGGGGAAGATCTGTATATTTTTCTATACCTTAAACTAGACTGGTAGCTTCCTCTGCTGAATCTTCTTGTCTTCTCCAACACGTCATCGTCTTCAGTGGTCGTCTTATGAACTGATGAATTATTAAAACAATCAGAAGGATGTATTGAAATTCAAATTCTAAAATATCCCAATTCACAGATCATGTTTATGATCCACCCACTGTCATCTGTTTGTTGTTTAGAATTGTCCTGTCCTTGGTTCTGGAGTGTAACAAGTGTGAAATAGACTCCTTTCTTCTCCATTAGGTCATTATGTAAGCCCCTTTCAACTGCACGGCCATGTTCGAAGCCCACGATCACATCAGCATTACGGATTGTAGACAAACGGTGAGCAATACTAATGGTGGTTCTGCCGACTCGAGCCTGATAAAAACAATAACAAGAAACTAAACTATGCGCCAAGGTAGAATAATAAAGCACAGATATTGCACCACATCTTATCACCTTGTCCAGAGCCTCTTGCACGACGGCTTCGCTCTCATTGTCCAGGGCTGAGGTGGCCATGTCAAGCAGAAGGATTTTAGGGTTTCTCACTAGTGCTCGAGCAATTGCAATCCTCTGCTTCTGCCCTCCGCTCATCTGCCCTCCACCCTCTCCAACCAATGTGTTAAACTTCTGCATCGAGGAAACAGCTTGTGTTTTAACTCTGGCTCCAGTCCATTATAAAGCACCACAGGGTTAAAGGTATGAGCGTTTATGAAGTCTAAGAATATTAAAAATAGTATGTTTACAGGACATGGCTGACATTTATCCAGAGAGATGGAGCGGTGGTTGTAGCTGGACACAGCTGGTAATTGAATTCAGTTCAGAGCATTATTCAGAGTGCAGTTCAGAGCCCCTAATTTTGTCAGCTGTGTAATAAATGTGAACATACTAGAAATGGCGTCCACGATTGCATAAACATAGCCTATTTCTCTCCAACTAAAACTGCCCAATAAGAGATGGAGGCGCAAGAACATGGCATAGGATTTGACTTGACTGAGCTAACTTAAAACAAAGACGTTTGGAGAAGTTTTTTTTTTTATTACTATTGATAGTGTTGTGGTCTTCTGAGATAAACTTGGTGTTTCAGTGCTGAAAGTACAGACATTATTGATCCAAACCACAATTATTTGCTCCTTCTTACCAAATTTAGGACAGATAATGATACATAAATAAAATAAAATCTGACTAATAGCCCTGTGATGAAGCTACCAGCCTAGTGAGTAAAAGAACGAGGTTGCAAGTCCGGCAACTACCAACCTGGCATTGTTTGGCCCTTGTACCTGGGTCTAAACCCTCAATGTCCTTTGAATGAATCCTTTCCAAACTGTTAGTCAAACTGGACAAGAACATGTCCTAAATGCTGGACATGGACGTGGAAGTCGTACCTGTGGCAGGTCCATGATAAAGTTATAAGCATTAGCCTCTTTGGAAGCCTGCACAATCTCCTCCATGGTGACTCCTGGTCGGCCATAGCGAATGTTCTCTTCAATTGTGGTAGCAAAGAGGACTGGTTCCTGCTCGACGATGCCTATCAGTGAACGCAGCCACAGGATATTCAGGCTTCGAATGTCATGACCATCCAAAGTGACCTACGATTGGAGACAGATTGTCCGTATACTTCAGCTCTAACGTGGCAACATTTTGCATTTTAATCACCAACGCAAACAAGTTAAGGGGAATGACTTACCTTTCCTTTTTGAGGGTCGTAAAATCTCTGAATGAGTTGGACTGTGGTACTCTTTCCAGATCCACTAGGTCCAACAAAAGCGGTTGTCTCCCCAGCTTTAACCAGCAAATCTAAATCGTCTAAAATCTACAATCAAAAGAAAGAAAAGTGTACATGTAAAATAGTTTATAACAGCTGAGGCTGTAAGCTAATGGTACGAAAACAGAGCTTACCGAGTCTTACCTTCACATCAGGTCTAGATGGATAGTAAAATTCAATATTGTGGAACTCGATATCACCTTTCACTCTATCTAGTTTGTGTCCTTCCTCTGAGAAGCAATTAATCTCTGGCTCCTGGGTGAGAATAAAGGTGATCACTTACACCACCGACTGAATTCAAGTCAGAAAACGGATGCTAACAGATCTGAAGAACAGGTAGCAGCGCGAGTCTTACCCTGTCAATGGTGTCAAAGATGCTTCTGGCTGCAGCACGACCAGAAGCAAAGGCCTCTAGACATGGGGATGCCTGACCCAGGCCCATTGCTCCCATGAGGACACCAAAGAACACCTGAATATAAAGCATGGAAACTCATATGAGTAGTCCTTACTTAAATGAAATCTTATTTTAAATAAAAGTAATCCCAAACTACTTGAGAAGAATAAGAAGACGAACAACGTACTTAGTTGAAATATGAGCAAAAAATGAAGCAAAGGTTCGGTTGATCTTTACAGAAAGTTTAATTAATTTAGATACAAGTATTTTGTAAGGTTTTAAAATTAATGTCCACTTTAAGTTGTTTAAAGTTACGTTAACAATTTCAAAAGCTTTGTGCATGAGACGTTAGACCCATTTACACGAATAACGATGTAGAAAATAGATGATGCATTACAGGCAACAAAAAACACCATTCAAACCAAAAAAGTTACAAAAGTTAAGTACAAGTTGCAAACTACAAGAAGCAGAGTAGATGGAGAAAAGCGATACCTGACAATTAGTATTTTCAAACAGTTCAAATATTTAATCTCGATTCATCGCGTTTTTGCATGCATTCATTTGACATTAAAGAAATTGTTTTCAAATTAAAAGCGCTAACACCATCATATGTATACAATACATACAAATAATACATTTAATACGTTATCTTGTTTCTTGTGACCACTCTTCACCTTCTAACGCTAAATATTCGATTCCCTGGATATTTGCGATAGTAACTAACATGCTCTAGCTGTTATCTCATAAGAAAGCCATGTTGTTAAACTCAGCAGTGACGGTCAGTGGGTTTACCTGATAGAATCTGTTCCTTCTTTACCAGCTTTACCAGTAATGAGTAAACCTGTATGCCCTAAATGTCTGAAATCGTTTACCACCCTCACTAATGCCCCTTTCTATAGAACAAAAGTGCTGTATAATATATAGAATGTACTTAATAGTTAGTACAGGGCAATTTCAGTTATAATCATAGTCCACACACCAGCATTATCCTCTTTTACACTGATCTTTATTCCAATCTATATGAACTTTGGCATATCTTAGTCTCTTCACCTTGTTCCCCTTTTAAAAAGTGGTTTCTTCCTGACCAAGCATCTTCATCTTGTAGAAAGGTCAACAAGGTATCTCAGTGAAGCTCCGTGACGCTGCCACTGCTCAAGTGTAAGGTGAGGAAACGCTAAACTCTGATTTCTTTTGTAGCTTTTTTAATACTGCATACAAATTACCCATATTACCTGGTTATAAACTAATAAAAGTCTGAGAAGTAATAATATATTGTCATTATAACATTACTAAAACAGCACCAGTCGATTGGTGGCCTAAGACTTTTGCACTTTGCTGCACATATTTTGGTGTTAAAACGTTATGACATACATAATGTAACTGCTATGCATAATGTACCTGTATGAGCGTTCCAGGTGTGAGCTCTTTGGTGTCAATGACGAGTTTCGATCCATACCAGAAGGCTAGGGCATAACAGAGGAAGATGATGCACCACAGGTATCCCTGAAATATCCCAATGATCGTCCCTTTCTTCACCCCCCAGCTCTGGGCATCCTCGAGGTTCTTGTCATACCTGGAGATAACACAAACGTTATCGTTTAAAACGGTTGGCTGCTTATGAAAAGCTGTCGGTTTGTTTGGCGTACACATTTGCCCACACCTCTCAGCTTCCTTGGTTTCTCCTCCAAATGCTGCGACTGTTCTGATGGAAGAAAGCACTTCATCCGCCACAGCACCTGCTTTACCATAGGCTTTCAGCTCACGACCGGTCAGCCTCGCAACGGCCTGAAAATACGCAGGTTATGTTATCTCTATTGAAAAGTGGAAAATAATAATACAATTAGGGAAAAGGATAACCGTTTACCATAGCCATAAGTCCTGCTGCCAATCCAATCAGAGGACTTACTGCAACCACCACCAATGTCAACTTCCAACCTCCAATAAAGCCCACCAGAAAACCAGAGACGAACGTCGCAATCCTTTCAATGAAGATGGCCACTTGATCCGCGATCGCGCTGTTTATCTTATTAATATCGCTATTAACAGAGACAAAACGCACAATTACATTTTTAGGTAGCGCTGAGGGCCTTTCTTCATGACCCAACAGTGACCAATAAGGCAGAACTGGGATTTTAATTCACCACTTTCTGATTAGCAGTCAAACTTAATCACTGGTCCATCTCTCTCTTTATGTTTAATATATTTTTTGTGGTATTAAAGAAATATGAAGTGAACCAATCCAATCCAATCCAATTTTATTTATATAGCACTTTTTACAATGTAGCATCGTCTCAAAGCAGCTTTACAGTAATACAATTATCTAAAAG
>JAUZST010013085.1:0-11173 GCA_034779995.1 Parotocinclus haroldoi
GTGTGTGTGTGTGTGTGTGTGTGTGTGTGTGTGTGTGTGTGTGTGTGTGTGTGTGTGTGTGTGTGTGTGTGGTATCACTGGCACCTTCAGCCTGAACACACCAGGGTCCCGCACATCCACGGCTTCGGCCGCCGCCGTGCTTTCATCCTCGTCTTCCTCACGGTCTCGTCATCACAAGTCCATGTCCTCCACAGCACATCCTTGTCCCACTGACCAGCACGCACACCAGACCAGGCAAGTTCACACCAAGCCAATCACACTGCGAAACCAGCTTTACTCTAGGATAGAAGACCGAGGGCTTGGCTTAACAGAGGACTCGCGTAAACGCCCTTATGTCCGAAAAGATTAAAAGAATTAGCTACAGAAGGACGGAGTTGTTTCATGTCACATGTAGGGCCCAGCCCAGGTTTCAGCTGGTGAGTATCACGTTGGTTCAGTGCTTTGATGTTTGAGCCACATCAACTCAGGGAAGTGGCTAGGGGAATTTACAAGAAATCACATTACTACTCACACTTGACCTTGGTTCCTAAAAACAAGTCACGGACAGACGACTTAGTGGCTTTATTTAACAGGATAATAGGCTACAGCTGTGCTAAGACAAAGCAAAGGTTTCTCTTCAAGGGTTTGTTTAATAACTAATTAGCTTTTATTGCCATTATGACTCTGAGGTAATGGCTGAAAATGATGATTTAGCTATCACGTGTGAATAATAAAGCAGTCCTATCAGGCAATAAAACTCGCTGCTGCAACATTAATAATCTCCTAACTATACTTTAGACCCATTTTATTGTACCTTTTTAAAAAAAAAATGTAATTCCTTCATAAACCAAGACTTTTCCATCTTTTGTACACACTAGGTGTATGTTAATATTTATGGCCGGCCTCTAAATTTGCTGTCCATGACAGAGACTATAATTCAAAGTGACTTTAATAGCTCATCCGCAGTGTTTCTGGGTATTCGTTGGAATGTATTTAGTATTTCTTGGTGCGTGGCTGACCAAGCTGAATGTGAGTTTTTGCGTAACGTACTTTTTACGTAAGTGTTAGTAAAAATCTTGAGCGGTGCTGCCGGATGTCATGGTCGTGTTCACAGCTGAATTGTCTCTTCGAACAGCCAGCCAAGTTAGCAAACGATGTGTCTGTATATTGTCTGTGTGTTACATTAGAGGTTAGTGTAACGTCGACCCTGTTTAGGCTTAAACTTAACCATAATATGACATTGCTCAAAAACCAGCGTTTCAGCTTTGTCAGCCACACACTAACAAAACTAGACATATCCCACAGAATACCCAGCAACACAGTGGATGAATTATTAAAGTCACGTTGAGTTATAGTTCGTGTCAGGAAAGTTCAATTTAGAGGCGTCTAGTCTTGTATCTGCATTTAATCTTTCTTTTTTTTTCATCCACTTTCATTTTTCAAATTCATGCCGGACACAGACGATTGGTTTAAGATTGAACAGGAACACTGGCTTTCCTCACAATTTCATTCAAATGCTGCATTGAAATGTTTACCAAAGTCTTTCTATTATTCATTAATCTGATCAAATCAGATCAGATATCTCACTGCAATACTTCTGCTGTTAGTGCATTAAATTCACGCTCCTGAACTCGTGCGATGAACAGGGCAGCCTGCATGTAAAATGTCTAATAGACTAACAGACCGTCGCTGAAGCCCATGAATCTCTGAGTGTCCGTTAGGCAACTGTTAGAAAGATTACCGCTGACAGGACAAATAGCATCGTTCTGAGCCACACACTGCTGCACGATTCTTCTTTTTGATTCTCGGTCCTCCCAAGGTTTCTTCGTAATAATGTGTAGGAAGTTTTTCCTTGCCACTGTTGCCCTATGCTTGATCAATTTGTGATTGGCCATATAGTTTAGAAGATGATCAGAAAGGAAGGGTTGCAACCAAGAAACCGTTTTTACACTAAATAAAAACTTCTGCTTCTGCAAAAACTCTACTTTTACTGTATGTGCTTTCACTATTTTAATTCAGCAAATCTTTTATGCAATATGTAACTGAGATCATAACTGTTTCTTTATTTATTTATTTTTTTT
Organism: Parotocinclus haroldoi; assembly: GCA_034779995.1. Lineage (NCBI taxonomy): Eukaryota > Metazoa > Chordata > Actinopteri > Siluriformes > Loricariidae > Parotocinclus > Parotocinclus haroldoi. The sequence continues at coordinate 2,061 of JAUZST010013085.1, forward strand.
CAGTTGTTATGTTAAAGCTGGGGGTCATATTACAAACTGCATTTTTTGGTTTCGGCTTTCTTGGATCTTGTTGGTTACAATGTAGTAGGTTGGGTGGAAAGACGGATTTCCATATGTTTTGTGTCTCACTAAAATGTGAATTGGACCATTTAAATTAAGTGATTTGCAATACAGGATTAAAAAAATGTCTACATGAGTAAAACCTAACCTTTAAGCCAGTTTAATTTGTCAATTACTGGCATCCCTGTATTTAGTACTTTGTCTATTGGTCAGCTTAAAAGCACAAAGTCTTTTTGTGCAGTTCTTGATTAACTTACCAAAAAGAACTAGGAATCTAGGAGCACCCATCAGTACAGGATCCCCCAGGGGCATGGAAGATCATCGGCAGACGTGTGGCTGCAGGTTTTCATTCCAACTAAGCTGGAACTACACCTGATTCAACATGTTTATTTGATTGGTCTCTGTCATCATATGACTTTTTTTCTATTGGGTAGAACTGTTGCTTAAGTGAAGTAGCCACACTACTCCTGCTGAGGAGCATTATATTATTTGCGTGTTCTCCATGATGATCAGTACTTGTACCTATACAGACATAAAACAAACTCGCCACTGTTAAGTGTTTGATGGCTGACATGCAATATTAAACCCATTATATGCTTGAAGATTTATACAGTTATCTTCTTGATACAATGTAGTAGTTCAGCTAATACCAAGGTCTGTCTTATTTATGATTGGCCTACAAATATGTTATTCAGCCGAAATTAATCATTTCCAAACGAAAATTATATCAGATATATTATATTTAAAATGATATCAGATATCTGATAATTTGATTTGTTCACGTATTGATTTCCACCAAGATTAATGAATAATAGAAACACTTTGGAAAACATTTCATTACACTGTTTGCAGTCTTATTTAATAAATCAATTAAACATTTTACTGCACTTAATAGAAACATTTATTACCAGGTACCAGTAGCTTTGTTTCTGGGGGGGTAAAATAAATAATTAACATGCAAATAATAAAGAGTATTAGAGTATTACACGTGGTAGCAGCATCTTTTCTTTGTTTTTTTTCCCAGTAAAAAACGTAATAACCCCTCTGCTTATCTGCATTACAACTCATAGTTCATAAACTAAGACAAAAAAAACAAAGTTTCTTTGCCATGTCTCGACTTATTTTGAATATCGTTCAATGGCGGTTATCTCAAAATGGCATTAATCGTCCGGCCAGTTATTTGGTCTTACTGTTATCAGTTCTACTGAATGACTGAAAATAAAGAGAAGCTGAGAGAACATTTGATGAGGGTTGGTGTATAAAAAAAGACTAAGTAACCGTTCATTTAAATTGAGCAATTTTGTGTCTCATCATTAGCTTCATTAGTTGACCGTTTTATCAGTTATAATTAGTTTATCAGTAAAACAGCATATCATAATCAGCGTTGTATGTCGGCCATCTTTCACACTTTTTAAAATTCAGCATTGGCTACTAAAAAAATCAAAATGTCTACCCCTCGTTTACACTGTTTTAAGATTAAATACAATCTTATCTCACTGGAGAGTGCACACTGACTCGCTCAACCTCTCCTTGCACCACGTTATCTCTCTCACTAACAAGCATATTTATGAAATCCTTATATGTACCATATTTCCTGTTTTTACACGGCAGCCAGATATTTCAGAACACCCCGTTTATCCCTGACGTGCTGCGTTGCAAAGACTTTGTCAATGTCTTAAGATAAATTTCATAAAGATCTGTAGTTGTTTTTGCAGTTTCTGCAAGATTGGTGGTGTTCGATTCTTTGGACTGCAGATGTTGTAACAAGAGTTCATTTACTTATTATCGCTCAGTAAATAAGCAAGTGCCAGAAACTTGTTTTCTTTGCTGATTTTTTTTTTTTTTTACATTTGGCCTGAAATAGTGTTCGTGTTCCCCTGTGATGGACTGGTGTCCTGTCCAGGCTGTTCCCCAGTGTATGCCCAGTGAATACTGGATTATTCTCCAGACTCCCCTGAGCAGGAGACGCAGGGCTAAAACAGGATGCTTTGCTTTGGCTTAGCAGATGTAGTGTCAGTTGAACTTCAGAATCCTGCTTCAGAGCTGTAGGTACGAGAGGATCTCAGCTTTTTGGAATCTCTGTCTGTACTCAGGTTCCACTCTTTGCTGAGTATGTTTTTATTTTGAAATTATATAACGCATTCTAGCAGTGCACTGTAGGAGTGAGTCATTATCACACCTCCCCGTATCTCACACCCGACCACATTTCTGATGTGCGAAAGACATACAGTACTTGAGATGTATGCAAGTCCTTTCTTAGGCACCTTTATCTCTCGCGTATTTACACGACAGTAATGCACTCAGGTCTTGCATGATTTTTCACCAGGCTGTCCTGAATGTGCACATCCCACCACTGCTGCTCAGCTCCTGCACATGAAACACAAGTGTGAATTTAACTGTGTGTTTCCCCATTTGGAAATGTTTTGTCACAGTGGTCCACCCCAGAGAGCCCCTGGCGCTTCCCCATCGGCCCACAACATCAGCAGCGCCACAGGACCAGAGCGTACCAATTTCCCGCGAGGGGTGCCCGCCCGAAACACCTTCCACATTGGTCAGCAAAGAGGGGCACGGGATCAACAGGGCTCCCCGTACCACGCTACTCCTGCATCCCCCTCCCTCTCCCATGGCACCAGCCAGCAGCGGCGACCTCCCACCTCGGGCATCCTCAGCAAATTCACCTCCAAGTTCGTGCGCAGGTAGGAATCAAATATAACAATGGTGTAGTTGCTGAAAGGAAGAGGTGGAATCGAAATGATTGTTACTGCCCGTCAAGCAGAGAAGCTCCGTTTTTGGCACCGTACGCATGTTTTACGGGGGAAACAGATGGAAGGCTAAATGAGAGGGAGAAGAAAAAATATCGTGCCATCACATCACGTACTCTCACATCTCTGCTTCCATCTCACAGCTGCAATGTGTACATACTATTTATTCCCCTTTCTCATCAATATTAATTTCAAATGGGGAAGTAGGCTAGAGTGGGGAACGTACGCACGCAAGTAGGTGGGTGTGTAGGGGGTTGTGGGTTTATGTTTCGTATGGAAGTATATGCATCATATTGAAGCCCAAATGTCAAAACCTTCTGGGGACATTTAAACAAATGTATTTGTGTATTATACTACTACTACAAGTTGTTTTTGATAAACCTAATGTTGCCAATAAATTTTGCTCTAGGTTACTGAGGCTGGGGATAAAGCTAGATAAAACAATGGAAATGGAAAGTGCCCACAATGTTAGAAAGACGAGCTGCAGTGTGTAGCTACCCTGCATCAATGCTCATTTCTGTTAGAGGACTGGGTGGGAGTGAAGGAGTGTGTGTAAGCGTGTGTGCGCTTTGCGTGTGTCCGACATTTATCAGAGCTTTGATCTTTCACAAGTCAGAGTGCTCAAGTCCACGCACACAGGCACACAAGCCTCTGCTCTAGGGTTGAGTTTAGAGTTTCAACACAAATGATCTCGTCCACAAGGACAAGTCCTTCTCAGTAATGAAGTGTCCAGAATCCTGACAGTACTGTGTCATGGCATATATTGAAACCCTCACATTTCCATCCATTTCATCATTTCCTGCTTCAGAGTTTTAAGCACGTTGTGCACATGCAGCCACTGCCACATTTTCTGCACCTCCGCGGTGACAGTAACCATGGTAACAGTGAAGGTATCGCATTCCCCGGCCCTATAAATACTTGTGCTGGGGACACCTTGGCATAATGTGAGCTCCGTAGAGAAACTGCAAGTATCGTATGTTTGGGTCCTGGCACTGTTTTGTGACATGCAGGCAAATTGACCTTACCTGAGGGAGGGGAGCACCCAGGTCTATGATCAGGTTAAAAAAGTAGGGGGAGTGGGTTGGGATTCTGCAGCTTTGTCCAAGAGTACTGTCGGGACCAAAAAAACGTAAACCTGGAATCATTATAATGAAATGAACATCAACGAGAAAACCCATTTCCACATTAACGGGGTCCTTCTGTACTGGTGCAGTGGAAAAAGGCCTAATTCCCGAAGAAGCACATAAAGTACTGTATGATATGCTCACATAAAAATGGATGCGGTTGCAAAGGTTACATTGATACCAAGAGTTTAAAGGGCAGTTTGTCGATGTCATGTGCACCAATCAGCCAAAACCTTGAAATCACTTACAGACTAATAAACAAAATGATGTTGCTTATGTTGTTACAAGAGCACATTACACTATATGACGGCCATCAAACAGTCTTTTAGTTGTAGTGGTATTGGATGAGGGAGAAATACTTATATCAAGAGCAACATTAAGAAGACTTTAACAAGGGACAAGTCATGGTCAGATGACTCAGCATTTGCTACACCACCATCAAACCGCCAACTGTTGACAGGATGGTGGTGCCCAAGTCTCCTCGGTGTATGATAGCAACGAAACCAGTGCCGTCTCTCTGACTGGTCAGAAAAGCCACATTATTACAAGAAAGTGATTAAATATTTAATGCTACTTATAGAAGGAGTGTCCCAAGCCAGAGCAGGACCTCCACTGAGCATAGAACTGGCTGGTTTCACACAAGCCAATATGTGCTCACCCACGATAACCTCTCCTTTAAAAAGCACCTCCAGTGGGAACAGTCTAGAATAGACTCTTGGAGCAATGGAAACGTTTCTGCCATATGTGCCATTATGAACAATGGAGTACTTGTACACCGTTACCTGAGGGGAGTGATGGCACCAGGATGTACTGTACATGAAGACAGTGGAGGGAGTTTGGTGGTGTCTGGGTTAATGGTTCCCAAAATGGTGTCCAAACACGACAGGGGGACATTGTCTGTTCTGGGGTGCTTTGGGTTTGTCAAAATACAGTTTGCGCATATTAAATGACACTGAGATAATATATATATTGGTATATGAAGTTACTTCAAAAAGATCAAAAAAGGGGAAAAAAAGATATGAAAGAAACTTTTTTTGGCCGATGAAGCTTTGAAATTGTTCATTTGATTTTTGTGGTCTGTTGTTTGTGAGATGAATTGGTGCGGATTTTAGGTACTCGTAGCAGGGAACCCCTGGGTCAGGGGGTTCACATGTAACCTAACCTACCTAAACGTTATAGACGAGGTGGTTTAAATGTTTTGGCTGATCAGTTAACATTAATTATTTGTAAATGTTTAATGTATACTTATTCATTTTAACACCAACAAACTCATCAAACAAATGATACAAACTACTGCTGCTGTTTGCAGTGTACCAGTCCCCTGTAATGTTTATATTATTATGCTTTTTCTTTTTCTTTTTTTGGTCTTATTTTTGTAGAAATCTATCACTCAGGTTCCCCAGAAGGTAGGAAAGCACAATGATAACTCCCTTCTGAAACTTATATTATGATTTATCTTTTTACCCTTTCCCAGTTTTGGTGTTTTTGTTCAACTTTTGATATATGTATATATGTATATATATATATATCTTCCCTTATATATATCTATCCCTTTATCCCTGTGCTTTTTGATGGTTGGCCCTTTTTGACGTCTGGTTATATGTATGGCGTGTTATGACCAGTACTAACATTCCACGTCCACCCCTATAGCTCACCCACAACATTTTTACACATTACACACATTTTACACAACAGCTGCTCGAATAAATTAACATTAGTAACATCTTTACCCATCCTCTATTCCTTCACCTCACCTCCCTTTTTTCCTCCAGTTTATACGATGAACCCACTTGCGTGTTTAAGATATTGGAACGACTCCGGTTACCTCAAGGGCCCATTTCAAACAGTTAACCAGAGGTTTAGGTCATGGAAAAATCCATAGCAAGTGGTGAGAACTTTGTGTTTAGAGAAGAACATGTCATTTCTAACAGAATAAGCTTTTCTCCTCTCGATATTCCACCCGTAGAAAGATCTTTCTAATGGAAGCTAGCTATCTGTTGTAAAAGGCTTTTTATCTGTGAAATCTGGATAAGGGGGAATTGAGGCCGCATGGAGCATGGAGGGGGTATTTTACTGTGCATTCTTTCAAGAAGACCTGCTCTCTCTAGCACTGTCCATTCTTGTTTTTTTCTTGTCTAACATGATGATGATGATGATAACTGTATCTGAAGCAAAGATTAACCACCTTCGCAAAACCATTCTTCTTGTTTTCCATCATAACCCCATCGTAATTTATCTCCTTTATTATTACATTTTAGTTCACATGCCACTTTATTAGGTGCACCCCCTTCTTTCTACACTCACTGCCCCTTTTATCAGTTCCACTTACCACTTGGGTGCATTTCGTGGTTCTACAATAACAGACTCTCCCCTTTACTCTGTTCTCTAATGAGAACAAACGGAAGCCCACCAGAGAAGGTAACTATGTAGGTGGTGGATCATTCTCAGCACACACTGACCCAGGTATGTTAATGGTATGTTTGTTATGCTGGTTTTAGTACATCAGACACCGATGTTCTGCTGGGATTTTGAACTACCTCAGTGTCACTGCTAGACTGATCGTGGTCCGCCTACCAAAACTGTCCAGCCTCCAGCATCCTGTAGGAGCGCTTTGCGAGAACTGATGAAGGATTACAGGATGACAAACAAAAGATTATTACAGCAAATTAGTCTAACTGAGTACAAAGTGAGTGCTCACAGTGTTTACAAACTCCAGCAGCACTGCTGTGTCTGATCCAATAGTACCAGCTGAACACACACTAACGTATCATCACCACATCAGTGTGACAGAATGATCCACCACCCAAATAGTACCTGCACTGTGGGGATCCTGACCATCAGGGAACAGGGGAAAAGCAACAGAAAAGAACAAAGTATTTAGAGAAGCAGATGGACGACAGTCTGTAGTCGCAGAACTACAAAATGCAGCTGTATGGTAAGTGGAACTGAGAAAATAGGCAATGTAGAAACAAGGAGAGGTGTACCTAATAAAGTGATAGGTGAGTGTGTTTCTATCTGATTCATGTAAATTTGCCAGTAACACTTAGTAGTAACACTTAACAGCTCTGATGTTTAGAAAAATGACTCGCCCCTTCCCTTGTACATCAGTACGATCAAGCTGTCGTTGTTACTGTTTACATTTGGATGTTCCATGCAGCATTGTATCTGGATTGATGTTTTCACATCACATACATTGACACCTCACACGTACTTCCTACCTATTAGCTAAAGTGTCCGGGCAACATTTTGGTTATGAAGGCTACCATGGATTGTATTTAGAGTCGTAGAACATGTCGTTAGTGCCACTCGTTTAGATCAATTTTTGTTTGTGTTTTTATTTAAATTTGTATTCTGTATTTTTTCCAAGAATATAATCTTTATAGTCGTTATAGCATATATAGTTATTATAGTCATATGTAGAAATATATTGCACATCAAATAAATGGATTAAGAAATGTAATTGCACTTTTAAATAAAAAATGAAGAACGGTAGGGCACAGCTGGGGCAGCACGGTGGCTCGGTGGGTAGCGATCCCAGGGCGGAGCAGCCTGGGTCCTTTCTGTGTGGAGTCTGCATGTCCTCCCCGTGTCTGCGTGGGTTTTCTCCGGGTGCTCCAGTTTCCTCCCACAGTCCAAAGATTTTAGGTTAATTGGTGTCTCTAAAGTAGCCCTTGGCATGAGTGTGCGTGCGTGTGGATTAAGCGGAAGATGATGAATAAATGAATGTACAGCTGGAATACAGAATATTGCACAATGTCCTGTTTAACAGAAAATATTTCAGAAATGCAACATCATTCATATTTTTGAGCCACTGACATATGTTATTCAGTTTATTCTAAGTAGTTTGCTAGCTGTTACCTGTTAGCTACATGCTAACATGTTGCTTCAGGTTATAGTTATGTAATATTTTCATGTTTGGCACCTACACAGTTTAAGCAGGAAGGAACAGGAGCTGATTATGGGCAGCTCTAGTGGTGCAGGGTAAGAGCCAGTTGCTTTGAACAGTTGAACAGAAGGGATCTGGATTTGAGTCACGGTTGGTGCTTGCACTGTGAAAGTCGGGTAGATGACTTTACAGAACGCTGTGAAAGACTGGTACCCTGTTCAGGGTGTATAGGGACCTACCGAATTCCAGGTTAGGCTTCACAACTTACCCCATGACACTGACCAGGTAAAACAGGATGCTTTGTTGTACTTTACATGGAATTCAGTATCATGTGTAGACGTACTTCTGTACTGGCATTTTAGGTCTATCATTACTGTTGAATCTTTTCTAGATCTCCAATTCCCTTCCAAGACGATTCACGTGAGCCTGTTACTTCTGCCAAAATAAGGCACCTCTTTAGGATTCTCCTTTGTGAGCCGAGTCCCTATGCCTCTCTAAAAATCTGCCTTCCAACTAGAATTCACTCAGTCTATAATACATTTGCACTTGTGATCCAATCCAGATACAATCTGAAACTCAACACGTGAAATAATCCGGTGTGAATGGTGTGTGTTCAGCTACGAAAAAACTTAAGTTATGATAACGTGCTTCCCTATTAATATTATTGATATGTGACGTTTGACCAGCAGGTGGCGCTGTTATGTAATGTACGTTTGCTAAAATGTTTTCTATGCGTCCTCTGGTGGTCAAAATTGGAATTGTTTGTTCTGCTTTTACATGTTAACTTGTCTTCATTGTCTCGCTAACAGGTGCTTTTTATTGTGCTTACTAAACTACCACGTTGTGCTTTTTATGCTTTTAACCATTGCTGTTCATGTTCTGCTTAACTATCTGTGTTTATATTCAGAAAATGATGATTTGTAGTCTATGCCTTTGTTTGTCCAATGGCGCTGTAACACTGATGTAGCTGGCACAAACGTTTCTCTGTTAGGATTGTCTATGTATATGCTTACTACTGTCAGTTTGTCGTGTGTGTATATATGTGAGTGAGAGTGTGTGATAGATAGAGAGAGAGAGTGAGTGTATGTGTGTGTGTGAGTGTATGTGTGTGTGTGTGTATGTGTGTGTGTGAGTGTATGTGTGTGTGTGAGTGTATGTGTGTGTGTGAGTGTGTGTGAGTGCGTGTGTGTGTGTGAGTGCGTGTGTGTGTGTGAGTGCGTGTGTGTGTGTGAGTGCGTGTGTGTGTGTGAGTGCGTGTGTGTGTGTGAGTGCGTGTGTGTG
>JAUZST010013086.1:0-11173 GCA_034779995.1 Parotocinclus haroldoi
ATATATTATATATAATGTATATAGTGTTATCGTTTTGTGTGTGTGTGTGTGTGTGTGTGTGTGTGTGTGTGTGTGTGTGTGTGTGTGTGTGTGTACGCATGCATATACACTGCTAACAAAAACTAAAGAAACACTTCAAAAACACATCATACCTTAATAGGAAAATCATACAGAATGATGAGGTAATGTTTTAGAAACGAAATGATTCCACATCGTTTGATGGAAATGAAAATGATGACCCCAAAGAGGGTAGAATTCAGAAGATATCCTAAAAAGTGAAAAAGTGATGCAGCAGGCTAGTCCATTTGCAACTCAAAATGGTACTCTGGAGTTTTTATGGCCTCCATGCTGGTATTCATGCCTGATAATGTCGGTACTTGTTCCTATCACTGAGGTCCTGGATAGTCTGAAGTGCAGCTTGGCTGTGTCATGGAATGAAACCTAATGTCCCACAATTGTTCTACTGGATTTAGGTCAGGGGAGCAATTGTATTTATAATACCAGACCAGGAGGAGCTCAGGACCCACTGCACCAGCGTTGGGTCTGCCAGTGGCTCCAAGGATTAAATCCTGATACTTAATAGCAGTCAGGGTGGCATTGTGTAGCCTGTAGAGGTCTGTGCGTTCTTTCAGGGATATGCCTCCCCGGAGCATCGCTGACCCACCACTAAACCGGCCATACTGAATGATGTTGGAGGTGCCATAGCATTCACCACAGAGTCTCCAAACCCTGTCACGTCTGGCATGTGTTCAGCTGAAAGCTGCTCTCATCTATGAGAAGCATGGGGAACCAGTGGCCTGCTGGAGGTCATGTTGCTGGTCTCTTCCAGTTTCTCCTTGCACAAAGGAACAGATACCGGTCCTGCTATCGGACATTCTACGGCATTGTCCAGCTGTCCCAGTTTAAAATGATTCGGGCTTTGTGACATGTTGTGTTATCTTGGAAGTTGGCATCACATTATGGGTCGTCGGCTATGTTCACGTTACCAATTCTGAGCTTCTGCCTTAATGTGGCTCAGACCTGTTTGTTTGTTTTTTCGTCCACTGTGTGGACGAGTCAAATCCAATTTCCTGAAATCAGATTTGAGTCACTTTCTTGTGGTCCTGGATTCTAGATTGAACGAGAACGGTCAGATCGGATTTCATGCATTCATTTGCCCATACACACGTGATCGTTGCAGCAAAACAGAGATTTAAGCAAAGCTGGCAGGAACCAGGAGTTGTATTTGAAACAATTGCAAAATAAATGGTAAACCGTGGCCACGATTGAATGGGCCTACAATACCAAATAAAAATAAAGAATTTTAAAGCTATGTACAAAGAGACTGTAGCAGTTGGCTGGCCTTTCTTCACCTTCTGGATGTTTATAAGGCGAGATGTTTTCTGTTCCACATATAAGCTGCCATCACATCCATTACACACCTTTATACACTAAGTAGTCTGGGAGGACGTTTTTTTATTGTTGGTGACGAAGGCAACATGTCAGGGACAGATTCATTCTCATTATAGATAGATGCAGGTCACTTACATTGGTGAATGTGAACCATCAAGATCGCCCAATCCGATCTGAGCAAGAAGTCAGATTTGAGCAAGTTGCCTTGTAATGTGAGCGTAGCCATTGATATGGTCAGCAGCATGTAGTTCATAGAGTTCATATCAAGGAGCCCGAAGTGTGTCAAGAAAATACGCCCCATACCATTACACCACCACTAGCTTGAACCAGTGATATGAGGCAGGATAAATCAGTGTTTTTGTCTTGTTGGACCAAAATTTGATGGTACCATCTGAATGTCACAGCAGAAATCAAGACTTTCCAAATTAGGGAACAGTTTTCCAATCTTGTGTTGTCCAGTTTCGGTGATCCTATGCATACAGTAACATCCGTCACCTGTTCTTAGCAGACAGAAGTGGAAGTGTGTATAGATATACAGAGTATAAATAGTTTAATAGCGTTGTAATATTTAAAAGATAATGCCCATTGTAGGAAACAATATGAGAAATATGGAAGAGGTCAATCGAACAGAACATGAGACTGAACTCAGATGTTTAGAAAATATTGATTTGTTTATGCTAGCAAATTAGCCATTCTGTTGAAAGACTGGTTAATATTGGGAGATGTGAACATCAGGTTAATGTTTGAAATGTTTCATCAGCATTTCTTTACAGCAGCTGATATAATGTAGGGCCAGGCAATAGGAATATGTAATGAAATTATCATCACCTGCCTACAAAGAAAAAAAGAACAGCATCTGATCCGGTATATGAATTATCCGCTCCGGTGTTTGTTGTAGGCTTCAAATACACTTCGTAGGGTGTGCTACAAAGAGCTCAAAACACAAACTAATGCAATCTGTAAACCAAGGCATTGTCAATAGCAGTGTACGTTATTTATAAGGTTTAAGGTTTACACAGGAGATTACACAACTTTAATTCATTGTTTAGTGAAAAATTAATGTTTAACACGTGCTGGCGTGCTGTTATTTAAGAGTTCTGCAGTGTCAACTAAAATACGGAAATGCTAAATATGATGCTCAAAAAATTAGGGGATACCCCGAAATAAAATATCCCACTCATTTTTGTGAGCCGAATGTGAATGTTTAGCACATCTGAATGTTAAATGATGCAAGTGCATGATGTACATGTACATTTCATTTTGCTTTAGTCAGAAAGTGAGGATCATCTTAGGAGAATAAAACATGTTTTGAACAGTAGTGTTATTATACTTGTATTGCAAATCCAAATGCAAGTACTTGGTATGACAAAAAGCAGTATTGGTGCATCCTCAGTATTTCTGACCAGTGCATGGTGTGTGTTTTGTTTTAGGTGTGAATGACTGACGTGGTGCCTCCCACTGCACTCAGCGAAATCAACCTCCGCCTCCTGTGCCAGAATGACATAGACAATGTTAAAGTGCTTTGTGGAGACTGGTTTCCCATTGAGTAAGTGTCACGCTTACCTGTTAACGTCTCATCATTTCAGTTGCTCTTTCCCAGTTGTTGTTTTTATGGTGTACTAAACGTTTACATCAGTTTAACACATCCCTTTTGACTTACATATACAGTCAGGCTTTCAAAAGTGCCTGAAGTAGAGTGATGTAGTTAGGAGCAAGAATAAAACCAGAGGACCTAGACCTAGACCTCAGAATTATATATGAGACCTGGGATGGGCTGGGTTATTTAAAAAACCAAGATACTGTACTTGTACAGTACTGGTGTTACATTGTCACTTCCTAACCCCATTTCACTGCTACAATCCCTGCATTGTTTACACACAGCTGAGCACAGATCCAGCTTGTCTCATCACTGCAGAATTCATACGGAGTGCCTCGCCAGCCAAACATCCACTCAATGGTTCTGCTGCGAGCCTTATGTTCTTCATATTATTCATTTTTCTACTTTGTGATTATAATACAGTTTCAGAGTCGGTGTGTGAACTTTCATTACTACTGTATTTCAGGTAATGTACCTGGCAAGACAGTATGTGGGTTAAGTATGTTAATAACCTTAACAATAAGGATAATAACCTCATAGAACCACAGGCGTTGTCTGAGTGGATGTTATGCGGCGCATACCTGTATAGTGATGTACATTATCTGGTCCTGTCATTTCTTTTAATCTGTGTTTAATTCTAAGCCATGTTTGTAATCCTCCAATCGTATGTTTTTTTTTTTCTCTGTACCCACTCAGGTATCCTGACTCTTGGTATCATGACATTACGTCGAACAAGAAGTTCTTTTCCCTGGCTGCTACCTTCAAAGGTGGCATCGTGGGGATGATTGTGGCTGAAATAAAGAGCAGAACAAAAGTGCACAAAGAGGTTGGAAAGCCTTTAACTCTATTTCAACACCTATTGTAGATCGTTTAGAAACCACGGGTTCAGGTCATTGGCCATTTTAGGATTATGATCAAATAGAATGGGTAAAGTATTGTCATGTTTTAAAGAGCTATAGTTATAACATTGTAAAACTATTTGTAGGAAATCTTGCCAATGCTTTGCGTGGTCTTAGTACACTGTCCAAAATTTAGGGTATTTCAAAATGAATACGAAGAGGATCCTACAAGAACTGCTGGACAATCTAATCCTGTCCATGCCCCATCACTGTCAGGGTGTTTAGCAGACTTGGGTGATCATACACCCTACTGAACAGTCAATGTGTAGCACTCTCGTCCAGTTTAACATGCTTCTGTTCAACCCCATTAATATGTCAATTACTACTCAATCATGATAATTGAGCTTGCATCTCGTTTACGTAATCGAACGACATCCTTTGAGTTTTCATTTGCTTTTCTGATGATCTTGTTTAATGAAATATACTACTAAAATATACCGAAGATGCTATAATATAATATTTGCTATATGTACTTCAAAATGAAATATCCCCTAATTTTTGTGAGCAGTGTATTTACTCATAGTTGACCTAAGAATATCTTTTGTAGTATTATTGCTGATTAACCAAACAGGGGCTATTTTGTAACACGTGGTTGAGTATCCACAGGACTTGGCATCTTATCTTACATGCATCTTTTAGTGGAGCTCATTTGCGGAGCCTTTTTATAGACTGTCATTAATTAGATCTAAAAGCCTGTATGTCCTTGACTGACTGTGTGCAAAGGGATTATGACAGAGGCCTTTTTGCACTTTTATATATTTTATACTTATATATGTGATATAAGGTTGTGGTGTGTGTTTATCTTGTAATCTTGGTCACTTACTCAGTGTCTCACTAAACACACTCACAATGGGTGATTGTGTTACCCCAAAGGCCAGTTTGTTTGACTAGTGTGATCGCTTCGTGCTTTGCCCGTTCAGTTGGACTCAGACACGATAATGTAATTGTTAATTAGGCCTGCAGCTATTGATTTTTGTTGTTGACAAACCTGCCAATTATTTTTTCCATTCGTCAACGATTATTTTTGTCATGCCCTCTGTCTCTGCTTCCTGTGGGCATGGCTTATGTTCCAGCACATATTTTACCTCATGGGCTCAAGTCTCCACACTGGTTTCTCCTTCCAAACGTATTATCCACAAATTACTCAACATATTGCATTCAGAATATGAGAAACGAGAAACATATAGAAGGGTTAAGGTACTGGATGCTGGACCTAATAGTCCAGGGTTCAAATCCCACCTCTGCCAAGCTGCCACAGTTGGGTCCCTGAGAAAGGCCCTTAACCCACCATTGCTTAAATTTTGAGACTGCATCAGTCTCTCTGGATAAGGGCGTCTGCTAAATACCGTAAATGTAAATGACTATGCATTGGCACTACATGTGTTTTTGGGACTGTGTTGGCCTAGTAGTTGAGGTACTGGACTACGGACCAGAAGGTCCAAGGTTGAAATCTCACCTCTGCCACAGTTGGGTTTCTGAGCAAGGCCCTTAACTCACCATTGCTTGGATTGTAAGTGGCTCTGGATAAGAGCATCTGCTAAATGCCATAAATGTAAATATCAAAAGAGTGAAAAATAACATAATTTACTGCAGATTATTTTAGGATGAAAATTAGCTTTTTAACATTTATGCATAATACTGCATATTTAACTATAGTATGTCAGATATGTCCCATCAGTATTTTTCGGGTATTTTCTCAGTTGCTATTCATCACCAGATCATCTCAATATGAAAGAAAGTTTTATTCATGCCAGATTTCACAGTTTACCAGAGGACCCGGGCCGCTATAACTAGAAACCACACTAAGGGGTGGTTTTATGCCCTCGACTGCATTATTCATGTTAGTGTACATCCAGTTTGACGGCTGTAGTTGTGACACACAAGATCATGTGCCGATCAAGTGCCAATCAGTCAGTCAAATGGTTGTTCTTGTCATTTACATAAAACTTCCAGTTGTGTAGGCGAAAGGAAACGTTGCAATTTACCGGTAGAGCACTGATAATGTAACTAATGTTTTTTATTCTAACGAGTGATGCCAGTTAGCCTCTAGACTGAAGCTTATGTTGAGTCTAATTCAAGGCTCGAATTGGTTAGTTTTTGGGGGTAAAACACCCCATGAATCACATTTCTTTAATGTCACCTCCTCGTTTCGTCGTGTTCCTTGTGTGGATTTCTGGGGCAGAGAAATCAAGGCTGCTTATATTATAAGGCATGCTTTCCTATCAGAATGTTATTTAAGCACACAGCATTGACTGATGACTTATAGAGCTATATAATGCATATTTGGTGTAAATAAAAACAGAACTGCACATTAGAAAAGGTAACATTATTATGCATCCACCTGGCCCTTCCCGTAATGTCAGTGTTTTAACGTTTTGATGTGTGTGAATACCAGCAAAGAATGTATTAGTCAGTCAGGTTGGTGGTCATTGTTATTTTCTAAATCCATGCCCTTCATACATAGTGCTGCCAGGTCAGGTATCAAGTCTTGAATGTCATGTCAGACTTGAGTCCTTATCTAAAAATTGTGTTTTGGCAGGATGGAGATATTCTGGCATCCAGCTTTCCAGTTGACACTCAGGTTGCATACATTCTGAGTTTAGGAGTTGTAAAGGAGTTTCGAAAACATGGAATAGGTAAGTAAAATGATGATGTAGTATTCTTTTTACTGCGGTTCACCTGTATAGGAATTGGTAACATCTAAAATGGCTAATGTATCCTGTTTTTGGAGGGACACTGTGAGTGATAGTACAGTCTGGTTTTCCTTTATAACAAAAATGTTTACAATAATGTTATTATTGCTGCGCACTTACATTCTCAAAAGAAAGGAGACGTACATGGACCTGGAAGTGGGTTAGATAACTTGGAAAATAATGAGTTGTCAATTTTGCAAAGAGTGGTAAGATATGATTCGTCCGCATGTGTGTCCAAATCAATTTCCAGCTGCCTCTGTATTCTGTAATTCACAGGTTGTCAGCTGGCAAATAATGTTTGCAGTGTCAGTAAATAGCTATGGTTATCTACAGTGTTAGCTTAATAATAAGTGACAGTGTATCAAATGGCTTGCTGTAAATAAAGGGATATGGAAGACTGCTGAAACTGTGCAACCAATGTCGGACCAGGAACTGCTCGGTCAGCACTCTGTTGTTTTAAAAGCAACGTTTGCTCATCAGATCCAGAAATTTCAACAGCTGTGACCCAATCTGATGCTAATGGATTTCAGGCCATTAAAGTTCAACCTGATTTTACCTGAATTCATTTCCTGCTGCATGTTTAAAGCATGACTGATAAACTGGAATGAAGAAGGTAGCAGGAAGTGCACTGAATTATTCTTTTCTGCAGTAATTGTAAATATAGAACCGAGGTAAGGGGTTTAATCAGATCACATTTGATTAGAGTAAACTATACTTGGTGTATTTTTAAAATGCGGAGCTGTACTTTTGATTAAAAAGACAGATAATCCAGACATGAAAGTTCTTGGATGAAGGAGGGTGTTATTTTCGACCAAGGCCAAACTCTCAATTTTACAATTAGAAGCTCATCTCGACAGTCGAGTACAGTACTGGTAGTGGAATTGTTGTTGAAACACTGTTCTGCATAAGAACCTGGATACCCTGTTTGATCATTTGAGGGAGATTTTGCAGAATAATGTTAGGTTGTCCTGCGACCCTCTCCAGAATGAAGCGGATAAGAAAATGAATGAATGAATGAATGCTTGAATGCATGTATAAAGGGATGCTTTGTGTTTTTGATTAGTGTATGGACCTCCCTGGAATATATACCATCCTGAAACCAGTTTATGTATCTCTAAAATCTAAATACAACAATTTGGTGGGCGTGTAAAAAAAATGGTGGTTATGAAAGAACAACCTACAGGTAGACCATACCAATCCAGAGGTTATATTGTCTGTAATCTGTACCAGAAATGATAGTGTAATCATATGATTGTCACAATGCATTGGCTACTCCTTTTTCATTATGGCCATAGTGGAAATGGAGAAGAATGACAAGACTAAGGCGGGTTTAGTGAGGGAGAGCATGTTCAGCTATACTAAGTTTTCATGATGATATTTTCACATCTTGCAAAGCTTCAAATCGCTCTTTCATGAGAAAGTGTGGCTAACGAACAGCTGAACACATTGGTATGAATAAAAAAAGTGTGGAAAATGCATATAAAAACTTGTGCATAGAAAATGCATGGATGTCCCTGGAACACATTGTGCTATCACAGAAATCTGAACGACCTTTACCAGGGGTACCTGGCCTGACTCTGCCTTTTTGACTTTTTGCTAATAACAGTCTGGATGGTCCTTTTCATTTTTTGTCCATAGCACACAGGGTTAATTTTTTAACAACAACAAAAAGACCTGGAGTATTGATTCATCTCACCACAATGGATATTTACACTGGTGGTTTATCCTACATACCACCAAGACCAGTGCCTCCAAGTTAACCTTTTTTTTTTTTTGTCCAGTAAAGATTTAAGCGAGTGTAACATAGCCTTTATGTGCTGAAATTCCTCCTGATCCCATCAATCATTTAATGATTTTCTGCACTTTATATCTGTCTGTTTTCAAATGCAGTCTTTTGGATATTATGCTGAGCATGTGCACTCAACTTCTTTGGTCGACCATGGCAAGGCCTGTTCTGAGTGGAACCTGTGATGTTAAAATGCTGTATGGTCTTGACCCCTGTGTAAAGCCTTCTATATGTAGAGCAACAATTTCTTTTTTGGACCCTCAGAGAGTTCTTTGCTATGAGGTTCCATGTTGAATTTCCAATAACCAGTATGTGAGAGTAAGAGTGATAACACCGAATTTAACACACCTGCCCCCATTCACACCCAAGACCTTGTAACACTAACGAATCACACGATACCAGGAATTGGTTAATTGGGCACAGTTTGGACATTTTCAGTTAGGGATATATTCACTTGCGTTCCCAGCACTTTAGACATCATTGACTGTGTGAGTTATTGAGGGCACAGCTAATTTAAACTGTTATACAAGCTGTAGACTGATTACTTGACATTGTATGAAAGTGTCATGTCTTAAGTGTTGTCCCATGAAAATGTGTAATAAGATAGATGAAGCAAAAAATCTGAGGCGTGTACCCACATTTGTGAGATACTGTATAGTGTTTTCTAGCCTATTCAGCAAGATAGCATGATGTATAGTGTCAAATGCTGCAATGAAACATAAAAAAAGAAAAGAAACAAGTCCATCATCAGAGATTGGATCTTATAAACATGTTGCTGACTTGGACGAGTTGATCAGTGAGGACAGTTCAGTGTTAGTAATTAGAGTAAAAGATTCTAGTGCTGATTTCGAGCTAATTAAAAATAAATTTTTCAGAAGGTTGCTGAATAGATGGGTGATTTGATGAGCGCTGAGTTTTTTTTGCCTAAAGTTTTCAGTCTTATTGTTAAAAGAAAGTCATGAAGTCATCACTGCTAAAATCATGTGGAAATTCAGAGTCAATTTTTGTGTTGTTTTAAGTTAATCCAATATTAATCCTGGTAGTATGTCCAGGGTTGAGCTAAATATGCATTCTGATTGGTTGGTTGCAAACTCGAGATGTCTGGAAGGTTATTAATAAACTCAGCTAGAGTATCTAGAGTAATAGTGTGCTTGGTGTGATAATGGGGGAGTAGACTATTTATATTTAAATCATATACCTCAACAACTAAGAGAGAGCGATCAGAAATCGACTCACTTTGCGGCTAAAAGGTTACATCTAGGTTACCAAACGTTAATATTAGATCTAAAATATGATTACAGCAATGGGTCTGTCCCATCACATTTAAAGCTAATTATCTATCTGTTCTAATCCAAGTTATGGTAAACAAAATGTGTGTTTGAATTAATTAATTTACAATCACTGCTTTGCTTGTAAGGGATCTAATGTTAAGTAATCCTAGCTTAAGATTATTATTTAATACAGAGCTATCTGTGTTTATCCTAATGAGATTATTCAATGAGTGCATATAGGTTTAGGACAGACACAGGTAACAAACAGTTTTAATAATGTGAGAGCTGGGTGACGGTGCATGGCTACCAGCAGACGGTTTGTTAAGCCTTATTGTTTACTGCCTGACCCCTTCTCTGGATAGTTGGCCCCTAACTAATCCTGCCATAAGACTGAGAGCAGCACCTTCCCAATTGGGATGGACACCATCCCGACCTAAAAGGTCAGGCGAAAGTTGTCTATAAAACACACATTGTTTTTAGAACTACTTGGTAGGTTTGGTTACTTTTCTGCATTGGTGTGGGGCGAGAGCACACTACTGCATCAGACATTGCCTTCACAGTTCTAATCACCTCTATAAAATGAACCTTCGTAATTTCTGACTGGTGAAGGCGTATATCGTTAGCCCCCACATGAATAACTATACTAGAGAATCTACAACAGGAGCACACCAAGGCTCCATATTATGTCTGTCATTTTGGTATCCCAAGCTGCTGGTTTCCCTAAAGGGGTAGCTAATTAAATGTGTCACAAAATGATCACCTATGACTTCTTGTATGAGTTCTTGTAACAGGCTGCTCATTGGGTGTTTCACTGAAGAGCGTAAACCTATTTGACACGTGAACATGTAAAGAGTGGTGCTCTGGTGGGCTAGCCTTACGAGCATGTCATCGAACCGTCACCCACTTGGCCTGCTGCGAGGGCTGGTGGAGAGGGGCGGCACTGGTTATGCCTGGGGCATCCAGATTTGCTAAGCTAGAATCTGAGCTAGCCTTCTCCAATGTCTGGACAAGCCTACACCTGTCACAAACAAAATGTACACTAATGACAGAAGTGTATTAAGTATGGATTAGGGATTAATCTAAAATACATAAAATAATGTGCAATAAAAATGGATAGATCCTGAATAAAAAGAATTAGGCAATAAATTAGCTAAGAGCAACAAACTACTGAGAGCTATAAATGTAAGTGCTGTTCCGAGTCAGAGGCAAGGCTTCCAGATCAAAGGCATGTAATAGTGTAGTACACCCGTACTGACTTAGAAGCCAAGGTACTGTACACTAGAGGGTGACACGGGAGTGGATTTTCATTCCTGTCCCGTCCCACTCCCACAGAAAATAATCTTGTCCCATCCCAATCCTGGGTCGGAATTAAAAAAAATTCCTGTCCTGTCCAACTTCTGGTGAAATGACTCCCATCCTGCTCCCATTCAAAATGACTCCCACTCCTGTACCACTCAATGCAGTTCAGTTTAATCTTAACCCTATTTATTTGTGGTAGTAAAGGGAGACATTTTCAGCCTTAATAAAAAATACAT
>JAUZST010013087.1:0-11171 GCA_034779995.1 Parotocinclus haroldoi
TCTGTCTGTCTGTCTCTCTCTCTCTGTCTGTCTGTCTCTCTCTCTCTGTCTGTCTGTCTCTCTCTCTCTGTCTCTCTGTCTCTCTCTCTCTCTCTCTCTCTCTCTCTCTCTCTCTCTCTCTCTCTCGCTCGCTCTGTCTCTGCCTGTCTCTCTCTGTCTCTCTCATTTCCCTCCCTGCTTTGTCACCATGTTGAATAGGACAGCTAACCTTCATCCCTGGAGCGTCACCGTCCTCCACACCTGCCATAATCATCAGCATCTCCCCTCGATGCCCTTATCAAACTCCTCATTTTAAAAAGTGACTATGAGAGCAGCCACTTTCTTTTTTAAGAAATCGCATTTTTTGGGAGTAAACAGGAAAAAGGTTTTGAATAGGCTCACTGATCTGAGATCAAGATTGAGTAATCATTACATTATGTCATGTAGAGCGACTTACAACTGAGACATTGTAATTGTGGTTAAGGCAGTTAAGCAGCTGCAACCTGGCAACCTTCTGGTCCATAATCCAGTACCTTAACTCCTTAGCCACTATGTCCCATAATCGTCCTTCCTGATATGAGATCTGTTACTTTACTAATATAAGCCACTGTCATTAAGATTCCCCGATCCAGGATGCAGAATACATTTAAAAAGTTTTAAGACTTTTTTTTTTTTACCTTTTCACATTTTATCTACAGATCCTGTAAGTTGTAAGGGTTCCCCATCATTCTATTCCCATCATTCATAGTGATAACAGTGAAAACAGGATTTTAGACGTGTTTGCAAACTGAGCAAGAAAAACAAGAATATTTAATTGCCATAAGTATTCAGACACTTTACTCAGTGCTCAAGCAAAGCAATTTTGGCAGCAATTACATCCAAAATTCAAACCTAGGTCCCTGCCATTGTATTATGTATTAGAGCATGTATATAAACTGGAAACCAGTCTCAAGAACCAGTTCCAAAATTCCAAGAATTGGATACCTTGTATTTTTTCACTTATTGGTTCCTGCTAATGTATTTTATACCTCAAATACATGCAGTTAGTGCAAAAATATGTCTGCACCGATCTGCCAGGCCCAGTGCCCTCATCCGTTTACGTACGCCATTACATAGTTTTATTTTCATTCACTCTGCTAGAGCATCCGCGCTCAAAAAAAACAAAATGTTAAATTGAATACACGTTGAAAATCATTCTGTTATAAACGATTTAAAATCTCTACGGTACCAGCATGATCCTGAGCTTCAGCAGGGAACTGGCCCGGGTTCGACCGGCTGCTCTCTCCTAGCTCAAATGCTGCCTTAGAGAGAGGGAGAGTCTAAAACACTTAACGTGGATTAATGGCCTAAAAAAATAACGTTCTAGAGACACGAAACGTCTCTCAGTTCCTACAGATCATAAATAATCTCTACTGCAGAAACGATTAACCTGTGATCCAAAAGAAAAGGAATTGTTTTAAAATGAGACTTTTTTCCCATTTAAACCAGTTACCAGTCAAAATGATGACCTCCTTTGGAATCAGTACGAACCAGAATCGATAAGCAGAATCAGAATCGATAATGCCCTATTTGAAACATTTCATTCGGCTGCATGTAACTGGAGTGCACCTACAGATCTGACATGCCACTTTTCCCGTCGATGCTCGATCAGTAGAGTTGTTTCGAGCTGCACACTGCCTCCCTTGCAGCCCACACTCGATCAGGAGTCGTTATGGGTCTGAAAGCACGCCAGCGCTCTTAAAGGGCCAGTTCATGTCAGCCTTACACTATTAACACCTTACAGCTGCCCACCTTTAATGGTTCACTTACAAGCATGTACATACAAAACCATTTCCAAGGCAATCCGTTTTTCAGTAGAGAGCTTTCATCAAACCTGCTGGGATAAAAACAAAAAGGCCACCTAATAACATCCCCATATAACAGCCACGATAAAGGATGCGGCACAGCTCACCAGTTCTACCTCTAATGTTCCTCTCTGCTCCGTGTTTTAGTGTTTTACTGCAAAGCTGCAAACGCTTCGCCCTCCTGAAGGGCACAGTAATGATCTGATAAGTAGATTCAGTCGTGTTAGAGCAGAGAAAACGTCAAACTGTCCGGTCAAGGGTGACTCCGGGACCTGCAGCTCTAATGACACGCTCATTTTGGTATTACACCTCTCAGTGTTTATGGACAGTCACCATCGAGTTACGCTCCATTGGCTGTTTAAAAGGTTCTTCAGCCAGGCAAACGTGGATTGGTATCACCTGTGATACTCAAAAAAATTAAACGGAGGATATAAATAAAATAGTAAACATAAGAAATAAAGGAGAGAATTTAATGAAAATGAGTATATAGTAAACTATATACCAAAATAGAGTATATAATACATAAATTAGAGAAATAGTATATAATAAATAAATGGAAAATATAACAAAAGAGTATATAAAAATAATTATTCAAATATATATATATATATATATATATATATATATGTATATATATTAAAAGAGAATATAAAATAAAGTATAAAATAAAGAATACATTTAATAATAAATTTAAGTATTTAATAAACATAAAGAATATAATAAAAAGAAAATTAGCATATAATAAATAAAATAGAGAACGTATTATTATATAATAGAACATATCTAAATAAAATAGATAAATAGTATATCATTTATAAGTGGAGAATAGTATAAAAGAACTATACAATAAATAAACAACAATATTGAGTATATAATAAATAATAAAATTAAAAAGGTGAATATAGAAGTAATAAATAAATAAAACAGAAAGGATAACAAAACAGAGGGTATAATAAACACAATAATAAGATTATTCGAAAATAGATTATTTAATAAATAAAATTGAGAAATGAAAGTATTTAATAAACAAAGAATAAATAATAAAACTAATAAATAATAGGTATATAATAAATATAAAAATAATATAATAAAAAGAGTAATAAATAAAATAGATAGTATATAATTAATAAATGGAGAATGTAATAAGAGTAATATGCTTAAGGATATATTAAATAAGTATATATATTAAATAAGTGTAGTTTAAGTTTTTTACAATGTGTGAGAGTGTGCAGGATCTACAGGCAAATGTGCGACAGTATCCCAAACACAACTCGTATATCTTGTATCCAGCCTAGAGGCGGCCCAACAGGGTAACTATAGCCTCCTTTTAAATTGTCCAGTTTTCCCCAACAAACATATCCTTTTGCTCTAATATTTGCTCCGTTCTTGGTGTGTTTTTGTTTTGACATCGATCGTATGTGACATACTGCTCTAGTAACAGTGCATTAATGCCATAAAAAGGTGTCCTAATTACGTTTGATCTCTGTGCAGTATGCATGACACAGCATACAATGAAACCAAGTGGGCCCAAACCCAGTCAGCAGACACGTCTGGGCCCAGTATGGCTCAGTTTAGGCTCTTATAGCTCAGTTATAGCAATGGCAAGTCTTTTATGGGCATAATTTGACCCCACCATAAAGGTTCATTAAAGAATTCAAACTCTTGGCCCCATGTAATCTGTGTGTAATCTGCGATGGGTAACATTAGTGTAGGATTTGCATTTGGGTACAGTACGGGGCACACGACGGGCCATCGCACAACGATGAGACTGGATTATTTTATAAACCGTTTTGGTTTTTTCCTTCTAACGGGCTTCCTGCTGTAGAGACGCAGTGATGCAACCCATCTGTAATCAGCCTCTTCCAAAGCATCCATCATTTCATGCACACAGGACATGTTTATACTGCAAATCTAAAAACAAGACATGCACCAATCAGCCCTACAGTTACAACCATCTTCCTAAAATTGTGCAGGTACCCCCGTGCCCTCCGAGGCATCGACAGCTCACATCATTTAGCGGACCCCCCTATCCTTAAACAGTCTTACAATCCAAGCAGATGAGGCTCAAGGACCCAGACCCTTAACCATCTGGTCTATGGTCCAATATCTTAACCACCAGGCCACCAGAGTCCTACTCCCAGGCATGGACTCTAGACAACCTCCGAAATATGCCCAGCCTTATCTGGTACTAAGTTCTATAAGTGCCAAGGTGGGGATTTCATGGATCGGACTCCCCATCGGTTTGCCCAGCACATTCCACACATGATAAATTGCATTGAGGTTTGGTGGATTTGGAGAACAGCTGAGGGAGCGGAGAGAGATCACCCATCTTCAGTTCAGTTTTTTAGCCCTTATTTGCCCCATATACATATTTTGCAGTAGCACTGAAATGCACGGATGTTTAATACCTAATGAAATGTTTTCATGCCGTCTGTGGTGGTGCCTCCATGTGACTTTCCCCAACGTTTCAGCGTTTGCTATTTAGTTTGATTTGGACAATCGCATGTACACGTTAATCCATTCGAGCGTTGCTTGTACCTGATTTGTTTATCAGGTGAGTAACTGTGCTGTTGATGAATCGCTGGCCTCTCACGTGAACTCCGTGTAATTCAGTTAAGTAATTCAGGAAAACTCTCTTTGTTCTTTTATGGCGTGTAGGAGAAAAAAAAAAGTCTGAACACAAGGTGAATGCTAACGACCCCCAATTAGCATGCTGTAATTTACATTTTGTGCTAATGAGAACCTAGCAGCTGCGGGCTGTAATTTCAGCACAGCATCAGGGGTCAAACCGCGTTTTTAACGGCTTTGTTTTTATATTCCTATACACACGGGCTAGCTGGCAGACACACACACACACACACACACGCACACACGCATGTTACACGGCAACACATTGTGGTCCGCTACAATATTAAACGGAAGTTTAAATATGAAGATAATGTGTAGAACAGAGCCATGACTCTTCGTTTATTAATTTTGTATTGGATATGTACGTTGCCAGATTGGGCCTAAGCCAGCTCGCTCATGTTTACAGGACAGAAACAGAATGGCTTTAGCTTTCAGTAGCTCCTGCAGCTCATACCTGACTCCGCCTTATTTGTGATGCTGAATGATCCAGCAGGTACTTTTACAAAATAAACGAGCAGCGTAGGAGGTGAGTAATGACAGCGTGTCGGAACCAAAAGCCAGAAAGCTAATGCTAAGTGGCTGTCTGTGATTTATGGCCTCTGACTTGATCACGTCATACGCAGCGCACTTTAATCCACACTGGGTTTCAGAGCAGAGGGAAATACTGTTGATTACAGGACAGAGAAGGACAACAAACACAGTGGTACCTCGCTTCACATCCACCTCGGAACTCGGCGAATTCGGTCCTGGATGCCTTCTGACTGGAATAATTAGTCTCGGTTTTGTCGCTTCTCTCTCAGTGCATCTCTCAGCCGTGTTTTATCGTGTTTTTCTTTATTTTCATATCAACAGCACTGTATTCTTAGTGCTAATAAATCCACAAGGGTACTAAAAACGTTATTTATAAGATCCAGCCGGAATCAGGAAGAAGGAACAGAATCCTATTGGCTTTCAGGCTGATCTGAGTTCACCAATAGAAGAAGTTTTGCTTTTCCCTTTCAATCCACGATTCACTGCATTTCATGAGATTCATCATTATTCTTTCATTATAAATCAAGCCTTATTATGAATGATTTTGGATAACTGTAGGTTAATGTAAGTGTTAATAAACCGCTATAGATTATATTAAACTCATCAGTTCATGATCTATTTAACTTAGGATAACTTAGACTTAGGATTTATCAGAACGTTTCTCCATCATAAATCAGGAGCTCCTGTATAATATAACCATTAATGTATAGAATAACTCATACAGGAGGGATTTACTGGGGATCTGGAACCCATTCATACAATTTGCATTATTTGTTAGGGTTCATATTTGCTCGGCTCCCGTCGAAAAAGTCTTCTGTAACAAATTAACGACTGAATAATTATGGTTATTTTATACCGTTATCTAAGGTAATGCAACTTTTACGAGTAAATGACGTCCGTTTCACTTCTTCTCACCTGAATATAAAGGACAGCATCCATTCTGTACATTTATATTCTAAAATGTGAAAACATCATAATAATATCATTTCCATCTGCCCTCAAACCAAAATGGCCCCAAATTATGCGACATGAGGAGAGCCTGAAAATGCAAAGTCAGACTATTGAAATAAACTGGGTTTAATGATTGGATTCTGAACGAGAATAGCAGGAATTTGTTTTCTCCTCTTAGCCAATCAGGGTGCAGGTTGTATTTATATTAATGATACATCAATAATGTAGAGAAACGACTGATCGGTTCTGTTTGAATGGATGGTTTATATTCAATAACAATAGAATCGACATTTGGAATTAACGTTACCGCAGATAAACACTTTGGAGTCGGCTGAGTCCACCTGAGCCCGAGGCCGAGAGATGACCGAGTCCGTCCAGTGTCACATACAGTGGCATGGACCTTAAGCATTGCATACCTGTCATTTATTTTCTCGTTTTATATCACATTATCTTGGTCAGGTCGTTTGGGGAGTTTAAATACTATGTACTGGATGCCGGTGCATCACTTGGGGATCGGAAGGGCCAGGGACCCTGGTCACCACCCTGGTGGATTAAATAGCCGCTGTGCCACCTGAGCACTACAGAAGATTCCCATTTATAAGACTGCTTGTTTCGGCCAGGGTCACGTAATTTTGAATTAACCTACACCAGTTCAAACCCAGGTCCTGAGGTCCGTCCCAGTAGCAAGCTCTGACCTCTGAGAAACTTTTCTGCTAACATCTCAAGCTCAGTGTTCTGGAGAAATCCGTGGAATCCATCTGAAGGAAAAGGGAAATGAGACACCCCCAAAGTGCCAATGCAGACAGTTTCAAGCCCACTATGTTTACTTTGCTGATTAGATTAAACTAGATTAAACAGAGCCGGCGGTGCAGGGAAGATGGAACAGAAGGTAAGAGATGAATAAGCAGATTTACGTAGGTGGTGGAACGAAAAGAGAAAAGGAGACAGACGGAGAGGAAGTGGCTAAGACGGGAAGAGCGAGAGAGCGATCGAGGGAAGTCTGATTTCCACCCCGAACTGCGTGGCTCAGCAGCATTTCCACTTGGCAAGGATTCATTACACACTGCTATCTGTGTGTGTTACCCCGGAACATATTCGAGCACTATACGAATCGTTCTTTATGAATGACTGTGACAGTCCAGTCTATCAGTTACAGTTTCAGCACCATTAGCCATACAGCTTTTCACCCAATCCTTCCCTTCTCTTCACTTGTGAAACGATCCGATTGATGTCCAGCGTTCTGAGGCCCTTTTCCATTTACTGTTTCAGTCATTAAAGCATAGCCATCCTAGCCTGGCATCGCCTTTACCTCTCCAGTTTAGTGGCTTCTGACCTCTAGTAAATGGTCTGTATGCCCAGTTCTGCCAAGGCAATCCACCTGTAGGGCCTTTGTAGCATGGCAGATGCCAGGATATGGTATGTTATTGACAGTAGGGGTGTCACAGTGTATCAACGGGCATCATAGAGATTGACACTCTCGTGTGTTTTATTTATTACTCCATCTAGTGCAATTGCATTTTTGTACAGCAGAGGGCGGATATGCATTTAAAACTTATTTCTCTTAATGGCTTGCTGCAAAAAGGGCCGTTTTCGCTCGGTTGTGCTGCAGCCGCCGTGGAACATTCTGTTTACAATTGAATCCTCTATTTCTAGTCCATCTGTCTATCCTTTATCTTCCACTTGTCCGGGGTTCGGATCGTAGGGGCAGCAACCTAAACAGAGAGGCCCAGATCTGCCCCTCCCCAGACACCTCCACCAGCTTTACTGGGTGAATTCCGAGGAGTTCCCAGACCTGCTGGGTGATGTAATCCCTCCAGCATGTCCTGGGTCTTTCTCCGGGGTTTCCTCCCAGTTGGACTTGCCTGAAACAGCTCTCTAGGGAGACGCTCAGGAGGCATCCTTACCAGATGCCCGAACCACTTCTGAGTCTCTCCCGAATGACCAAGCTTCTCAGCCTGTATCTAAAGGAGAGTCTAGACACCCTGTGGAGGAAACCCATTTCGGACGCTTGTATTCGCGATCTCGTTCATTCGGGCATTACCCAAAGCACATGACCATAGATAGATTTTAAACTTCAAGTGTCATAGCAAAGCGTCTGAATCCTTAATCCTTTTTCAAATGTGTTTGAGTTTATCGCTTTCTCATTATGGGCTATTGAGTGCAGATTAATGGGGTAAAGTTTGGGTTTTTCAAAATTTTAGCCCAAGGCCTTAACATAACATCAACTTACACTTTGTAGTATCTTGTATTTTCCTCAGTTGATCATTCCTCATGCAGGCATAAATACGGCTCTAAGCGTCCCTCGCTGCCCACACTGTCTGCCCCTAATTTGATGATAGTTTAAATCCATCACGCTGCAGGATGTTGCCTTGGAAGCTGTTCATCCTCCAGGAGTCCTACAACGTGATTCACTTTTCACTGATTCACTGGTTCTACATTTCAAGCTTTATAGAGTGTCTGCACGTGGGAAAATGTCCAATATACCACAGTTAGCTCTGCAACCTCACAATCTGAAGCTGAGAGACGTACTAGGAGTATCAGTATTGATCCTTCCAATGAGCCCAGGTTTATCCCCCCTACAAACCAGGATTTTGGACGACTGAAGAGCAACGACACTAAAGATCAGCTTAAGTCCCGTCAACAAAAATGAAGTGACTGATCTTCTAGCTGGTTTAGATTTTAGGGATCAGTCAGAAATGTTACGGGAGAGTTATACAGCATCAGCAGCTTCTTATCTTCCATCAGATCCTTATTTTCTTCCTGAGTTTCTTCAACACGTCGTTTGCTGCTCTTTAAACTCGTCGTCTTTCATTAAACTCCATCCACAGCTGATCTGAGCTCTATTCATGGATCTGTTAAGTCCAGATCTTATTAAACCCCGACAGAGCTGCTCATGATCTACGAACTTAGATTTTAACAATTCAGACTTGTATAAGATTCACATTAAGAGCTTCAGATCATCTCATTTAGAATCACTAATCTAATGTAAACAATAACAGGATGGAAACGTATCGATGCATTTGTGTTTATTGCCTTGTATAATAAGCAGTTATTGGGAAATTCTGTTTTTCGACTATTATGACTGAGACCACGAGTTGGCTTACGCCAATACCTATATCTTAAGTATTATTATTTTATTGTTTTATTTATTTACACTGCTTATGAAAAAAATAAAGGGATATTTCAAAATAAA
Source organism: Parotocinclus haroldoi (assembly GCA_034779995.1). Taxonomy (NCBI): domain Eukaryota; kingdom Metazoa; phylum Chordata; class Actinopteri; order Siluriformes; family Loricariidae; genus Parotocinclus; species Parotocinclus haroldoi. The sequence continues at coordinate 9,127 of JAUZST010013087.1, forward strand.
TATGAAGAGGATCCCTCCCTACGAACATCTGCTGGATAATGTGATCCTGTCCATGCCCCATCACCGTCAGGGTGTTTTGGAACTCTTGGGTGACCATACACCTTACAGAACACAATGTGGGGGCACTCTGCTTTTGTTGAATTCACCCTCATAAATATATCACTTACTACTCAATCACCATAATAGAATTACATCTCATTTGTGACCAAACAGCTTCCTTTCATTTGCTTTTCTGATGATCTTGTTTAAACAAAGGAAATCTTCTTTTTTTAATCGTGTCAAACTCATTTTGAAATATCCCTTCATTTTTGCGAGCAGCGTATTAAGTAGACGAGGCTACAGTCCAAAGTGTCACGTTGTGATTTGGGTGCATACAGAGTGGAATAAGATCCTCTAACCATATCAGCACAGATTTGTTAACGAGACTAAAAAGATGCCGAGACGGACTGAGAGTGCAAAAATAAAAAAGGAAGGCATGTCTGAGAACTGAAAAGAGGTAAAGGATTCCCCGGAGACCCTCCCGAAACGAGCTACAGGACACACAGAGGACGGGACGACAGTCAGGACGACCGAATCTTTCCTTATTTCGGACCTACTCTCGTTTGAAAACATTTCTGTCCCTCCGGCTGTTCTGGGAAACGCAATCGCTCACGTCTCTCACTTCTGATCCACTTCTGCTTACTGCCGTCCTCAAAACACTGACACACACACACGCACACACACATTCCAACACGCTCATACATACACAGTCCACACAATCTGCCAAGTAAATCGAGTGGCATTTGCAGGATGTGCTGCTGCTTTTAGTCGTCGCCAAAATGTCAAGTGAGGTGTGTGTGGGTGCTAAACCGTGGGACTAATGCAGGATTTACACATCTAAAGGCTCTCACACACTCCTAACCTCAGCTTCCTGAGCTCAGATTTGCACAAGCTCTCTCATGGTTCAAGGCCAGTTTCTGCTCAAAGCTTTACGCGCTGCAGCTAAACCGTACGAACGACAGCGGACTCTATCCATTCCACCTAAACTAGCATGCTTTAGTCCGGAAACGGAGCAGTGGTAAAGATTTGTTCGGCTCTCACACACCTGACAGAGCTTCAGACGGTGCAGCAGATGCTGTTATCTGTCTTTCTCGATACGTTTCTCAGCGTTTCAGCTTGCGCAGGGACTTGAACGCTTTTTGAAAGCTTGAAAGCTCAGTAACGGAAACAAACGAGGTAAATAAAAGGGACGGCAGTTTCGGCAACTTTACCAGGGCTGCAGAATAACGGCCAAAATGGTTAATGTTTATAATTACAGGCACAGTTTGCCATAAATACGGAGTCTACTCAAGAGCAAAGTTTACATTTATGTCATTTAGCAGACACCCTTATCCAGAGCGACTTACAACTTATACACTCTTACAATTCAAGCAATGGTGGGGAACTGTGGCAGAGGTGGGATTTGAACCCTGGACCATCAGACCATCTGAACCATCAGTACAGTACCTTAACCGCTAGGCTACCGCAGTCCCACTTTAAAGGCCTTTAAATGCTGTTACACCACAAACGCGTGTTTTTATCGTGTGATTTATTGGGGCATCAGTACAGGAATAATGTTCAGCATCCTTTTCCTTGTTGGGAAACAAATATCCACCCCGATTTATTAAATGCATTTGGCTGGAGCGTATACTGTCCATTCTCATGAGTGTGTAGTTTTTGAAAGGAAAGGAACGGATCCTTCTTAAATCATATATGAGCAAACAATCGTCTAACAGCACTGGCATTTAAACGACGTGACTACAGCACGTGTAAAAAAAACATGAGGACTGATGAAATCAAAGGGTGCAGGTGGCTGTACCCTCTAAATCTACAATAATTAATTGTACTCAGTCATTGCTCATCTTCAGTAAGTGCTTTATACAGTACTGACGAGAGTCCCGGGAGCACTGGGTAGAGGTTAGGAATCAGTCTCCTCTCATAAACATTACCTTACATTTACATTTCCAGCATTTAGCAGACGCCCTTATCCAGAGCGACTTACAACTGATACAGTCTTACAATCCAAG
>JAUZST010013088.1:0-11171 GCA_034779995.1 Parotocinclus haroldoi
TCTTGTTTGTACGTTCGCTATACGTGTAAATCACACAATAAAGGTTTAATAAACATTTAATATGTTACATAGCACGTCCTATCTTGTAACATAGGGCATGTTTGTTTAATCGGACCAGCCGGTTATTAGGATCAAAACGATCTCGTCCCGATGTGGTCGGGAATCGACTGTATATTCTAATATTGTCATTATTTGGATATTACACTGCTCTACAAAATTAGGGTATATTTTAAAACAAACATGAAGAGGATCCTGAAAAAAAATGCTGAACAGTCAGATCCTGTCCATGCTCCATCACTGCCTGTGTTTTGGCAGTCTTACACCTTACTGAACATTTAATGTGGGGCACTCTCAAGTTTAACATGCTTCTGTTCACCCTCATGAATATGTCACTTGCTACTCAATCCCCATAACTGAGTTTGCATCTCATTTGTGTAACTGTACGACTTCCTTTGACGTTAGACTTACTTTTCTGATGATCTTGTTGAATGAAATCAAATGCTTCTTTTTTATCATTTTCAAATAAATTTTCAAATTTTTGTAAGCAGTGTACCGTCATAACACTGACACACAAAGTTTCATCACAACAACGACTTCTTCTATCTTTCAGCACAGAGGTGTCAGGATCTAATTCGTAGGTAACAAAACTGCAGGCATTTCAAGTCTCTCATTATGCAGGTGGTCTTATCCAGATTGACTTCCAAGTGATACAATCTTAGAAAGTGCAAACCAAGCAATAGCGGTTATGGGTCTCACTCAGGAATTCAAAACTGGCAGGCAAATCAGGCAGTGCTTGGACGTAATCCCCGGACTTTCTAGGTACCTTAATTGCTGTGCCAACACAGTCCTTGACCCTGCAACAGACGTAACTCATTTGATTGAACTCATCTAATTACAAAAGCCATTATGAGGTCCAGGTGGTGTTACAAGAAAGGAAACCGAAAGCTAGCAGAGGTTTTGCCCTCCACACCCCAGCTCCACTGATGGCCAAGAAAAGTTCAGCAAAGCCAACTTAGATATATTTAATAAATTAAAATAAGATACAAAAGAAACAAAATGTCATATACAGGTCATCCCCACGTTGCTCCCCTTATTTCTAATATCTATCCATCACTGGTAAACAGACACAGGATGGGAGAGCGTCCTCTGAGGAACGCTCACGACACATTCACGTACCTGCATGCCCCGTTTCACAGCCTGATAAAACAAAACACACATGCTACATGTTTGCAGGCAGCAGCTGGGCTGTAGACAGGAACAGAGAGCACACAGTAGTGTCCTATTCAGAGTCTCTAACGGCAAAAACATGGGGACTTTTTTTTTTGTTACAGAATAAGTGCACTCAAGCTGCAATATGGACAAACCCTCATACACAGGTGTACAAAGGCACATATACCTACACGAGAAACTGTTGTACATTTGGGATTTACATGATAGATTTCCACTTGACCTTACAGTGTTGGGTTCATGGGTCCAAATGCGTCTGTCTTGGTGAGACTTGCCAGAAAACATGTAAACACGTCCTGGCCTGAAAGTCCCATGCGAACACGCACAGATGGCCCCCACGCTAAAGTCACGGCAGATCTTCGCAGAGGACAGCGTGATCAGGGAGGAGACTCGAATCCAGGACTTCTAACTACGATGCCTCACCATAAAAGTGTGACATCCGCACCAGTGTCTCCAACGTCAGTTTGTTGAAAGAGTTTCATGTGCACTGCTAACTTGATACGAAAATAATAATTTTTAGACCATTAAAAAGCCTAAGAGACACGACAAAGTTCACAACCGTTTTCAAAAATCATACCTGGGCGGCAGTTAGATGGAGAGATTATATAAATGTATACAAAGCCACAAAGAAAATTATTGGTCCCTCTCTCTGTCAGCAACTATCAGACTTGCACACCTCCCATGGTCCAATAAATATGTGTGTTTATATATACGTGTGTGTATATACTTTCAATATGAGCATATCTAAATTTAAAAATAAAGCATTCGACTACCACAATTCCTTTGACTACAGATTCTGCAAATCACGGCAACAGCTTAGGAGCCACGGAAGATCAAAGACGTGACCAGTGGGACTGTTAAAGTTAACAATGCACATGCTGAAAGACTGGCAGGAGGGGAAGAAGGAGACGCTTTAGATTATATGCTCCCAGGGAGCAGCAGTGACGACCTCCGATGTGGTCCCTAATGAGCCAGGTCAGAGCAGGATGTATAAAGAAGGTGGAGAAGTAAGGTACATAATGAGCGCCCTCCTCAGGTCCTTAAAGCGCATGCTCTGAATCACTTCCGTCTTTCACTCTTATTCGGGGAGGAGTTGAAAATTCCAGTGGGAACTGCTGCTGGGAATTTCGGATGGTTTTGGATGACAGTGCTCAGTACTCTGCTGCGTACTCTGTGCCATGGAGCCCTCGACAGATAAGGGTGAACTCTTTCACTATGTCCTTCATCCGACGCTTGTTCACTCGCTCTCTGAGAGAAAAAGACAGACATGATACATTAGCACAGAATTATCACATAAAACGATTTTAAAAATAGAAAGCAAATGAACAATGACGTTCAGGTGACACGAGGACTTAATATATATGAAATATTCTAAAACATACAGCAGAGAACTACATTTAGAAAAACAAGGTGTAAATCAAGAAAAACAAGGTGTATATTTTCAAACTTTAACAACGATTATAAAGACAAGATACAAGAACACACAGTGGTCTAACACCCTAGCCCACCTACTTCTGACTGGGTCAGCTATCGTGTGCAGGCAGGGGTGATTCTAGGATCAGAGCTTTAGGAGTGCTGAGCTTGAATGAGAACAGCCGCCCACTGCCATTTTATTTATTTTAACTCCTTGTTTTATCATTTTGGACAATCTTTTCAACACTTAACAAGGAAGAACATCTGACTTTTGTTGGCGTCTTCTCAGTCACAGTTTTCTTCCATATAAATCTGAGAAAACGTTGATTAATGCTGATCCTGTGTGCTCACAAAGCCATTACTTTCTACAGTTTTAAGAGGCCAAATGTCCTTATGAAATCAACAAGTTTTCCGGGACCCCTTACAAAAATGCAAGACCCCGCTCTGCGTGCAGCCACTGAAACAGCAATCCCTACCCAGAGTACCCATATCACAATGCAAACTTGGTATTGTGCCCACTGTTCTCCAGGCATAAGTACCAGAGACTGTCCACGTAAACATATGGATTAATATGTGTGAAAAAAGAAAACGACATCCAATTATGATTAATAAAACTGCAGCTGCATCACAAAGCAATCAAGTCAAACTTATTTATTTAGCGCTTTTTATAATGGTGCATTGTCTCAAAGCAGATTTAAAATATTATATTATCTTATAAGGCCAGTCCCTAATGAGGTAAGCCTAGGGTGGCAGTGGAAAGGAAAAACTTGCTGAATATCGAAGAAAGAAACCTTGGGAGGACCAAGGCTCAAAAAAGAACCCATCGCCCTTGGATGGCCTAGATGTCAAATGAAATAGTTAAGTTTGCATTAATTGTAAAATTGTAAAAAACAAATGACAAAATGCAAAACATTTGAGATATTGAGACCTCAGTGGGAAGTCCTTGGAGGCACAGTTTCCTGATAACTAAATGGAGGGAGTTTCTCACAATATCGCTTCATGCCCCTCACTGTAAACAAACTTCTTGCACAGAAATAATGTTTTTTTTTTTAATTTAAAATAAACTATTAGACATTATGCCAAATCTGTATCAGTGAGGTGAGTATTCAGAAGGTTTAACAATTTGCTAAATGGGTTCATGTGGATCTATTTTAAGGTGGAACATAAAAACCTAAAATGTCTGAAGGTTTGCAGAACAGATGATGCAGAAACAAATTACAGTTTAAGCTATATTAGTACACATATGAAAAACCAAAAGGCATCTCATGCCATAATAGTAAAGTCATTTAAGTCAAACTGGATGAAGACTGAACCAATCCATTTTAAACACACATTAGTTAAAACATATTAGTTTTAAATAAAAAGCTAAATAGATCAGTCCAGCATATCACATTACTCTAAAAATAAACTTATTTTGTCATTCATATTTGACTTAAATTGTACAGCTTTCCTATTTAAGAAAACAAACAATTTCAAACTCCAAATCAGCTGATACACAATCATTAAAGCATTAGCAGATTTTTAAAAAAGCACAGAGTAACAAAAAACTTGAATTAAATTCAAGGTATCTGTATAAAACTTTCTAAATATAACCAACCCTAATGAAAAGCATTTGAGTGTGTTTAACTGATAAGCATAAATTGATCCAAAGTCTGTATTAAGCATCAAGTATTAAGCTATACAAAGTGCTGTGTGTGAGCAGTACCTAAGGATCTGCTGGCTGAAGGTGTCTTTCTGTTCATCAGAGACACGGGAGGATGGAAAGCCCGGAGACTGTAGCGCCTCTTTAAGCCACACGGTCAGCAGACTAAAACAATGCTTATTCATAGAGAACAAGACCTCGGCAAACTGGTCCATTAGGCTGCGGGAAGACTGACCACCGATTGCCTACGAGAAACAAGAACTAAAGGTAAGAATTTCACATCAGAACCATGCTGGAGAGGAATGTATTCAAGATTCATGTACTGACCTCCAGCACAGCAAGGAGAAGTAATTTGCCAACCTCCTGTACAACTCGACCTACCGGAGGAACGTCTGCACAGTGTGGCAGCAGCTCGGTCTGTCCAGAATACAAATGCATCACATTTAATTTGCATTTCATCCAGTGACTTTCGACAGTGCCTATAGAAAATCATTATATCCTGTCAAACTATAAATCTATTACATAAATCTACATAATAATAAACCTGTTTCCAGATGATTTTAAACACTATAACGCTCAACATTTCAGAGACCAATTATTAGCATATTTATGAGTACTATACCCGTTTAGGCTAAGTGATCAGTTACTTCACAGTAATTAATATAAACTTGATCAGGTATAACCAATCACTTTCCATGTACCAGACTAAATTGACATCAGTTGTTTGATTACTGATTTGATTTTGGTTCCTTGACAATTCCACTACTAGTAATGGTACAAATGGGCAGCACTATAAACTTGTGGAAAGGCAGAAGTGGAGAGAAGAGTACAAAAAGTTTCCGATTGCCTTAGACTTCAGAGTGCTGTCCAGAACAATATAAAGAAGTGAAAAGTAGATGGCATCACTACTACTAGGCTTTAATAAAAGTAAAAGGTGACTCAATTAAATATTAAATCAGTGGCTGATCACTTTTCCAATTCTATTAATCTAGTCTTTTTTCGTAGCTCTTTCAGAAAGGCTGTCTTTTGTGTTACCCAAATATTATGTTTTTTTTTTTAATGGGTTTTGATTACAGGTTCCAAGACGAAAGTGCATGATTAATTTCTATAAGTACTGTATTTGTAATATAATCTGTGATATTTGTCAACTTACAAAAAACTGACAAGTAGATTTGACTGTAGGAGCTTCTGGGAATTTGAGTGACAGAACCCCTGAAGGTAAGAGACAAGAGTTAGTTTTAAATGTACATTTCCCTTTACACTATGATAGTTACAGATAGATGAACCATTACCTTGAGTACCTTAAAGTCATTTTGGCTTCAGGATTCTGAAAGCATATTAACTTACCACAATGAAAAACTGCTTTCACATCCAGATGCTCAGATAAGTACAAATCGGGTTTCCTTTTCAGAGCCTAAAAACCAGACACAGTTCATGACAATGAAAACAACACAAGCTCGTCTGTGGATCCTTGTAAAGTCTTTCACACCTCTCCCACCATTATTACGTCCCTCTCCTATAATCATTGCTTAAATGTATCCCAACTAACAAAAACAACCAAATGTACATCAACTTATTCAATGCAAACAGATCAAGTAAGTAGAAACTCAAAAAATCAAATTTTGAAATTTAACTTAAGTCAAACTAAAGGTGGTATGACTTATTAATTCCTTCGTTTTCTTTAATATTATTTCTCTGTTCTGTTGGACTGAATATGCAACAGAAAGCTAATTAACATGTAAAGACAACTGATGCATTAAAGAACTCATTGAGGATGAGAGGATACTGAGGAAGGGACAGAAGGAAAGAAGGACAGCAAGAAAGTAGAAATAAACAGATGGGACTTGGGGTCCAGCCAAAACAGAAATCAAAGTGAAACACCGCTGACCAATTCAATAAAACTGAATGGAAAATTAACAAATGTTTTGGTTTTGTTTGTTTAAGCCTAGAATAAATATGTGAGAGGGGTTTCTGGATAAATGTGAGATTTTTGTTTGGTATTTGAATGTGCTCATAAAACTGCAACGATCATTTTAACACCATTAAGTAAAATTTTGTTACATATACGTAACAGTTACTTAATCACTACTGACAGAAATGTGGTATAATATATAGATTATAATAATATAAAGAAAGCATAATTTATTTGAGCCCTTATATGGCTTCTTAATCCGTATCAACTGTTTATGGTCTAGTGTAACCCGTTTTAACCCTGCTTTCCCTTTTCAATAGCAACCTGGTAGGATGAAAGACCTTCTCCTGTTGGATCCACACTGCTGAGGCTCAACTGGGTGTTGACTTGGGGAACTGCAGCTTGAGTGGCATAAACTTTATCTACACGTTTAAATGTGTGAGTTCCAACATGGCACTTAACAAACATGCACTGAAACACACTGTGGAAGAACTGCAGAGCATCACGTTCCAAAAAACAAACGAATGGTTCAACACCTGGATCAACAGCATAATTCATTTAAACACTGAAGCATGGTGTTGATACGCATAATGGGATAGCATTTTACTCTGCTATGGTGCCTCATGTACTGGATTTCTTGTGATTGTTTCAGGGAACAATCTAAAAGTAAAATTATATCAAGGTAAGTTTTTGAAGGCTTGTATTATATGAACACATGAACAACAATCCAATAAACAGTCAGAGCACAAATAAAAGTGTTTTTGCAATGGCCAGGTTCGCACCTTTATGCATTTACAGGAATTTCAAAATCTGAATGATGAATCATGTGCAGAGTTCATCAACAATGACTACCCACATAAGTTTGTTTGGCTTCTTTGATGTTGCTATCAGCATCAGTGGCCATTTCAGTGACACAAGACTATATCTATACACAAGGTTATCTCAAGACATGTCACACATATTCACACCAAAGTCAATGTCAATTTAGAATAATCGATTAACAGAGCAGCACGGTGGTTCGGTGGGTAGCGCCGCTGCCTCACAGCAAGAAGGTCCCGGGTTGAGAAAAAGTCCCAGGGGGGAGTCTGCATGTCCTCCCCGGATCTGCGTGGGTTTAATCCAGGTACTTCGGTTTCCTCCCATAGTCCAACGACATAAGTGTTAAAAGACATTGGTGTCTCTAAAGTGGCCCTTAGTGTGTGACTAAGGTGCACGAGTGTGTGTGTGCGCCCTACGATGGATTGGCGCGCCATCTAGAGTTGTTCCTGCCCTTGTGCCCAGAGTTGCCCAGGGTGGGCACTGGCTGGCCTGCGGCCCTATGTGGATTAAGCAGAAGATAATTAACGAATGAATGAATAAATTAATGAGGATTAACCTAACACACCGGGCGGACACCGGAGTACCCAGAATAAACCCACGCAGACACGGGGAGGACATGCAGACTCCACACACAAAAGGACCCAGGGTGCTCCACCCTGGGATTGAACCCAGAACCTTATTGTTGTGAGGCAGAAGTGCTACCCACTGAGTCTGGAGTTTCATTCCCTCATGGTAAACTGTTTTCATGGGTCGATTGTGACCTCTTTCTACCCGAGACGAAGTTTGTCACGACGGAATATCACATGGTTAAAAAGGAAAGAGCTTTCGCTGACTGTTCACATGAGATAGACCTTCAAATTAAAAATGGAATGGAACTTACTTACTTAGACAGAGCTATACTGACATGACTTGCAAAATGTAAGGAGATATCCACAAATTATAACGTTATGAGCTTATTTAAAATAAAACTCACATGTAGGAATTTATTTCAAAGCAATCTCTCAATCATTAGGTTCACCATGGTGATTTATGGAAACCTTAAAATATATTGCAAGAGCGTACATGTATTTTAGAATAAATGACCTTAACTAAATATGCTTATATTTAAGGTGTGCTTATTTATATCTGAATAAAACGTAATACAACGATTTGTTCAGGACCATAGAAGTTTGGTGTGGGAGAGTGAAACTTCTGGTCATTTGTCTGACTGAGCAAGCTGGTAAAAGTTAACACTGAACACTTGCTCGGCCACCTTTTTTTTAATTTGCAAAAGAAAGTTTTATCAAAGGACATGACTTTAGATGGTCTCTTTGATTTCTTTAAGCTTGGAGGAAGACTCTGATGTCAAGAGTTAACATTAGGGAGTGAACGCCTCTCGGAAGAATTTACACTCACTTTTTATATGTTATATCTAACAATACTGAAAATATGAACAGTATGCATTGTGTGCATTAACTTCTGCAATACCCACTAACATTTCTGAGTGGCTGGACCATCAACACCATCAAAGGAAGGTATGTTTCAACCGCGAAATGTCCTTTTCTGTTTATTTCAGAGCCCAGCCTAGTGAGGGTCATCACAGACCCCCAAATCACAATATAGAAAGAAAGCAGAGGGGAGAGGAAGAAGGGACAGGAGAGAGAGAAACCCAAAGTGAATGAAATAAGAAACCAAAAACACACCTGAGCTTGGAGTTGCATAAATGAATCAACAATATCAGGATGATCCCTGGGCCCTAAAATATAATAAAGATGTAACTTAAGAAATAATAATAAGAATAAGAAGAATATATACAAACAGCAACAGAACAGATCAAACAGTCATGTGGAAAGAAAAGGCAACAGAAAGGATCTCGCTGAAATAACTGCACATGTAATAAAAGTGGGGAGACGAGGAGGGGAGAAGCATGTACGGTTTTAAATTCGATCTCCAAAAAGAAAGCAAATAAACAAAAACGAGTACAAGTCATGAGTCAGAATAAAGAGAAAACTAAAAAAATATATATATTAAAAAATACAAATAAAAAACGAGAGAGAAAAAATAAACAAATCTAGAAGAACAAAAGAAGGTTTGGAGTGGGAACCCAGGAGGCACCTGCTACTGTCACATGTTGTATGGTATTTCATTTTTGGTATTCTCTTAAATCAGACCCACTTCCCAACAGTCCCACTCCATGGTTTCCCTCAACGCATGGTCACCCAGAGAGAGTGGGGCTGCTCTGAGACCAAAACTCCCCTCCTCTAGCTGTTTCCACACTCCAAACAAGATCCCCACATAACGCCCTCCCGGTTCTGCCCAGAAAAGTCCCATAAACTAAAAATGAATCAATCAAAGGAAAACAGGCCATGGATGGTCCTCAGAGCCAAAGTTAGGGGACCTGCTGGAAAGAGGGTTAAAAGGCACATAGAGACATGATGTCTGTTAATTGTGGCAAAAACAAAGTTCAGGACGAGTAAAAGGACGAGGGGGAGACGATGGTCAGACATATCTGGAAAAACAGCATGTTAGACAAGTGTGCACATGCGTGTAATATATCGTGGAACGTAATTTATTTCCTCTATAAACAAACGTAAGCTCAAGGATTTCACCAGTGGCAACAGAAACTTTGACTAGAAATGGGTTCAATGGTCAGATAAGACACAGGGTTTTTGGCAGCACTCAACCACTTTATCATAAAAGTGGGACATACAGTATATAATTTTTTTTTAAATCTCAGAATATGCTCAATTCCATACGTATAATGACATAAAAATGCTATTATATTCTTCTATATGCAGCTTTATATCATATCAACAGTTCACATCACAATACAGTAATTTTAGAAGTAAATTCAGATTTGAATGTCAAATTCTGCACCAGATATTTTACTGTAAAATATGTATGAAAAAAACTGCCTGAAAGGCATGTAATCATATTTCATAATATTTACTTAAATTAGTAGTCTTTAAACCTGTCAGCATGCACATGCAGTATAACACAAAATACAAGTATTAAATTTAATTTAATAAATTGCACCACTATTGTGCGCAAGTCTTTGCTCCCATCTAGAGTTTGATTAGCACTTAAATCAGAACCAAGTCTTTCCACCTGCTAGTCTTGTACAGATTCACTGTTGCAAATCATTCAGCTAAACCTTACTTAACCCTTTTTTAAACTCAGTTTCACCACAATATGCAGCACACATCTGACAGGTCATTCTAATCCTGCTTATCATGATTAGAACATAACATGGTTATAACACAGGATGATAACATGATTGCTAGTGTTGCTGTCTTCAGATGCAACCAAACAACACAGCATGTGTGGAAAACCCGTTAAATCCCATGTTCATACATTGTCAGTTGTTTGTGAGCCTGTTGCCTTAAATATCCTTTTCCATTACAATCCTTCCTTGTGGCGCTCACATGAAAACAAATTAAGACCTCACCCAGTGTACTTAAAGTACACAGCCCTGTTTTAAGAAGTTTCTAGAAACGCTGCAGAATAAATGATATAACCAAATGTGTAGTCCTAACTCACCCTAACTGAACTATATTCTCAATCACGTTTTATTCATATTTATGGAGGATTATGGATGCCAGTCATGGCACATGTAGTTCCACTGGTTTGCAGGCAGTGGTCACCAGATCAATTAATTGCATGTCGTACATGATGTTCTCTTAGATTCTGCACAAGTGTATTCTCAAAGATGGAAAACTGCATAACGTCCATTCAGACAACATTTGACTGCATGTATATCTGTCGTCCAATATGCTTAAAACAGAGTTGAGAAATCGCGATATAAGAATAGAACACTGAGGACGTTTATTTTGTTTATTTATTTAGGTTACGTTAATACAAGTATGTCACATATACTCAGGGCAAATTTAGAGACTTAACCTAACCTAGACTTCACCTACACTTAACCTTAACGCATGTCTCTAGAATGTGGAAAGAAACCAGAGTAAACCCACGTGGACAGGTGTGGATCGAAACAAGTTCAGGATCGAACCTGGGATCTAAGGAGACCAAGCTAACCAGTTGAGCTACATGCTGCACTGTACTGGACATAGTGAGCGCAACAGATGCTGTCTAGGACATGATGGTACCACACACACACACACACACACACACACACACACACACACACACACACACACACACACACACACACACACA
>JAUZST010013089.1:0-11171 GCA_034779995.1 Parotocinclus haroldoi
ATATACACACATATATACACATATATACACATACATACATACACATATATATATATATATATATATATGTGTGTATATATATGTATGTATGTGTGTATATATATGTACTTGGGTAAGAGCGTGGCAGTAACTGGTTGACATTTATCATGCTTTATCTGGTTCAAGGTTAGACTTTCTAAAACTGTAGTAATCCAAAACGTGAGTGAAGCTAACTGGAAGCTCACAAGAGCTCAACCTAGATGCTTAAGGATCTGGGGAGACTTTTGTTACCTAGGTTATCTTGGCTAGTACGGGTGTATGATGATGTATTTTGGTTTTATCGATTGAGGTACATCTTGGATCTGAAATGTAAAAAAAGTTGTTTGAACTAGTCTTGCTAAACTGCCTGAAATAGTCTTTCATGATGTAATTGGTCACAGCACACTTGTCATGTCTTGGCCATTCTGTTGCGTTTTTTGTCAAAAGGCACTTTGTTCTGCAAAACGAAGCCTCTAATGTTAATTAAAAAAAATACCCAGTTTGGGTACGTCTTGAATTTGTTCCAGAAGGCTTCTGTACCCAGAATGAGGAGTACCTAGCGGATTTCTCCCTTTATTACCAAGGAGTAATGTAAATGGAATTAATTTGTTCCAGACTTTCAGAAAATGGACTCTGCTTGTACTGGTGCTCCGTGATTTATGATGGGGTTATATTCAGACAGGTCCATCATAAGTTTAAATGTGTTATGAGCTGATGAGTTTGTCTATTCTGTATAGTGGGAGGATCCTGTCAGGCATAGTTACGTTAACCTACATACAGTAGTATAGTTTTATAATAAAAGGCTGAAAAACCTCATGGAATTTAGTGAGTAATGAATTGAAAGTGAAAGGTAAAGGCAAAACACTTCCTCCATTGGTGAGCTCGGGGTGCTAGCGTAGCTGCTAAGCTAACTTTATTGGACTGGGAACCGTTCTGCAGAAGATCCTGTTCATTAAGTTAAATAATGTATATTGATGTTCTGTTTGTTTGTAGGTCTACCCCGGTCTGATGGTGACAGCCGGTCTGATCCACTACCTCTTGAACCTGCTTCACGTGACCGTGCACATCCGGGACGTGTGCGTGTTCCTGGCCCCGATCTTCAGCGGTCTGACGGCCATCTCGACCTTCCTGTTGACGCGGGAGCTGTGGAACCAGGGGGCGGGACTGTTGGCTGCTTGTTTCATCGCCATCGTTCCAGGATACATCTCCCGCTCTGTGGCTGGCTCCTTTGATAATGAAGGCATCGCCATTTTCGCCCTGCAGTTCACTTACTACCTTTGGGTGAGCTACAAAGCACATCAGTCACAATCTCTGTAGCTCACTGTAGCAGGGATTTTTTTTTTTTTGCCTGTGGGAGCACCTGTGGGGCAGACACTTTAAACTCTCAAGTTTATTTTTAGTACAAAACCTTCTTAATATTCTCGTATCGGTGCATTACCAGTTGATCTTGACATAAATAAAGTGGTACGGTATGCAGTTGTGGACGCAGCCCTAGTAGCCTCCTAAATGAATCGAGCTGCTTTTGGGACAAGGAACTGCTCTTCTTTACTGCTCACAAAAATCAGGGGATATTTCCCCCAATGAAATTCCCCCAATAAAGTCTATCCTAACTATTGTGAGCATGGTATTATACACACATTTTATTTCCATGCTGCAAAAGCATAAATTCATACACTAATCACACTTAATAAGGTTAATCCGAGAGCCTGTATTGCCCTTTAACAGTTAATTAACGGCCCAATTCGGATCAGATTAGTTTACCAGCGGGGGGCCTGAGATTGAATTTTTACACATGTTCTCAGTAATGAAACTGACATCTGGACAGTAATGAACTTCCATTGTGAGCTGTAATGTCTGTAGACCCAGATATTTTAATTGTAACCGACTATCAGTATATGGTCAATAGTACTGGAGAACACATCTTAATAATTGATTTCAGGTATTTCATCCAGTCCTGTCTAACCAGATGTGTAAAATCAAGCCATGCACCTAGCTGTGCAGTCTGCCTTTTCAAATGTGTAAACGGGTCTTTCTAAAGAGCCAGCTGAATTTGCGTGTGAATACATTTAGAAAAATCCAGCATCACAAGTTGCGCTCATCCTGAAGCAAGGAGTTAAAGCTATACTGTATATATCATATCATGGGCTATATTTTACATTTAAACACTTGCATTAAACTACAGTCGGGCAAAATCATTAACATGAAGCATTTTTATAAAAAAGTACTGCATGTCTTATGTCATTTATGGAATAATGTTTAGAAAGTTAGAAACAAAAACGATTATTGCCACGCCCACGGCTTTTCCGTGTGAAAATGCATTGAATGTGTTTTTGTTTATTACTGGGTCCCCATCGTAAAGTCAACATGTCCTAAGTCGGGCCGTACATGTGATGGCAGCGTTCGAGATTTTACGATCACCTGTGAGTCTGGTTGTCCAAAAGTGGAACAGCTTATGAAGCAGAAAAAGTAAGACGAAGTGGCAGATCACGTAAGAGTGGGGTCGAAGAGTCAAAAATCACCAGCGCACTGATGAGACTCTAAACTGCAGAGTTTCAAACTTCCTCTGGTATTGACAGCGAAAAAAAAAAAACTGTTCTCCAGGAAATTCATGACCTTCATGTCATGGAGGATTGGTTGCAAGTGTTGGATGGAGTGGTGGAATGCATACAGCCGCTGGACTGCTGCAGTGCGCCTTTTACTTGTAGAATTGTTGTGTAGTGGACCTGTGCCGCTGATCTGGGTATAAAAGAGGTGTGGCCACTTTAATTACATTTACCTACACTGATTGTATTCCCATTTAGAGTTAATTTCTGTGTATATATAGCTAAAGCTTTTCACGTTACATAGTGTTTCAGGTGATATTGTATTTCCCAACTAAAATTTATTTTGTACTGAATCCAAAGCTTGTATGTATGACTGGTTTCGTGTGAACCTTGCGCATCTATGTGGCTTTGGGTCTGCCTTGAATTGCTATTGACGCTGAAAGGGACACAAAATAAACCAACAAACAAACAAAAGGCCCATGACCCCTGTCTATCCATGGACAAGGGCTGGAGGCTGACAAGTGTCTCCACATAAGCTGTAACTTGCTCATTCTCTTTAGCATCAGATTTCAGATCAGACCAATCTTTTGGACCGGACCGAGCTTGCTGCTTCCAACCGAGAACTTGCTGGCGCCTTGTTCATTCAGAGGGTTGCCCGCTCGCATACATAGCCAATCATGTACGCACAGCATCAGCAGGGACCGAAACCGATCTCTCACAGCGGTGGTGAAACGCCACAAGATCAAACCGATTACGCAATGAACGGACTACAAGTTTAAAAACCAGCTGCTTCAGTCAGCATAAATAAGATGCTGCATAGGATGGGAGACACACAAGTACTTCCTTAAGAGAGGAACCACCAGTCTGTGACAGATGCAATGCTACCCTGGCAATAAACGCACATTGGAGGACCCATTCGAATCCTAGGAGGAATTCGGAACCCTTTGATTCCCATACCTAAAAATGGTTTTCACAATTCAGATTTTATTTAAATGTCACGCCTGCCGTTTCATGTATTTTGGATACAATCCCAGACTTTCGTATTCCCTGACCCTAATCTGTCTTGTTCCACATTTTCTTTCACATACTCTGCTCTAAACCCCCCCCCTGTATAAAGCAGTCAAATCCCCTTGAAGCCTCGAGTTCCGTCTGTTCTCTCAGGCACAGCTCGTCTTTACTGTGTTGTTTTATTTCTTTCCTCTAAAATTTTGTTGATTTGAATGTGGTGGAATTGTCCATGCACCTCTATGATACTTGGAACTATACAGTTCAATTCATTTTTATTTGTACAGACCTTTTTACAATAGACATTGTCACAAAGCAGCTTTACACTGTTGGATAAACATTGTCACGTGTTAAATTCTATTGTCCCTAATGAGCAAGCCAAATGGCGACAGTGGCGAGGAAAAAATCCCTGAGATTAAGAGGAAGGAACCTTGAGAGGAACCTGACTCATGTGGGTAATGAGCATAATTGCCTCACATTTTGAACACGTTTGTATGTTGAGGAATAACTGA
Organism: Parotocinclus haroldoi; assembly: GCA_034779995.1. Taxonomy (NCBI): domain Eukaryota; kingdom Metazoa; phylum Chordata; class Actinopteri; order Siluriformes; family Loricariidae; genus Parotocinclus; species Parotocinclus haroldoi. Next base: position 4,079 of record JAUZST010013089.1, read on the forward strand.
ATACAGGAGAGCTTAAAAATGCTGCTCTGTTGAGCTGTCGCATTTCCCAATGTGCAATGTTCTTCACCTTAAACTTTTATATGCTATTAATATTGAAGTTTGTTCATATTTAAGATCTACATTGAGGTCAATGCCAATGCAGACGCCACTAATTTCTGTTTCCACTTAATACAGTATCGCCCGAGGTGAGCATTTTCTACAAAATTACATCCTTGGGTGGTGACTGAAGAACGAAGCCATATTTGAAGAGGATGTTATTTCAGTCCAGGATGAACACGTCTGTTCTTCTTCCTCCTCCTTCAAGTCGTTTACAGACTAAATTACCTGCTGCGTTTCGACCAACCAATTGGGGCTCTGATCATTTTTGCTTTGTCTAGAGAAACACCCCTGTGGTTATGCAGGCTCATCGTGCACTGGGAAGACATGATTATTTAATCACATCTGCTTTTTAAAGTCTGGTTTGTCGTCTACTGCTTATATGCATGTTCAAAACTTACTGAATTGGAAATGCGGATCGTTTCAGCAGTTTGCTTGCTCATGCTTGTGGGCCTATATAACACTTAATTTGGATTTTACCAGCAGACGAATAAAAATACATCAGTAGAGCACATATATAAGGTACAGATAAAAGGAAATTTTAGTGCAGTTATTAGTACAACCTTTTATTTTAAAAGGTTAAATTTGGTCTAAATACATTTGAGAGTTCATTTGTTACTAGTTAGCTGATTATAGTATCACTTAAATATTTTATTGCTGTTCCCTATTCGGTACCTTGAGGACTATACCGATTTATTTTCAATTTTTTTTAATACCTTCTCATTGTGACAACATTGAAGATGCTACAATAAGAAATATTAATAGATATCTTATAATGGAAGTTGTCTAATTTTATTTATGTTATTCATTTATCATGTTTATTGTCTTACCGGATAAAAACATTAGTCACCCGTGTGTGGTGTAATACCTCCACCAGTACGAATAATGGCTGTGATTCGATGTATCACTGACTGGACAAGTTGCTGGATATAGGCGAAGTCGGTGTTCCTTTGATTCCTTCCTTGGTTGTTTACTTGTTGTTTCTTGTAGTTTCCCCAGATTTTGAAGCGTATTCACACCTGGGGTGATTTAGCAGCTCAGTCCAGATGTGCGGCGACTCCTGAATATTCATCATGCCAATCGGTCACATTTGTTGCCCTCAGAACGTGAGAATATCGGAATACAAGGATAATGCTGCGTTCCTCGAGAAGCCTAGCGTTGGCATCATGGTTCAAATTTGCTGTCACCTCAACTGAAGGACCCGTTTCCACTTAATTAGAAGGTCCCCAGAACCTTCTCCAGCTTGAACCAAACCTTACATGCAGTGCTCATGATGAATATGATGACCAGCATCATTCACATAAAGGGCAGAAATGAGATTTATCTGACCATACGTGTTTTCAGTCATGAACGGTCAATTTTTATTTGTCTTCTGAATCTTTGTGAGCTGAGGTAAACCCTTTTGCAGCACGCTCTGCTCCATATGTTCATGGTATGCAGTTTCCTGTGGAGTCTTCTTTCTGAAATTGGTTGAGAAAGACCTGCGTTGACTTGTGAAAGGTTTGGTCAGCTTCATTTTTTTGGCCATAATTTTGACATGCATTTCCTGTAGACTGTGATTTTCACCACCGCTGGTAGATCCGCATGACCATTTTCTTCCCTACACCAGCACGTTCAGCTACTTCCTTCACACTGTGGCCTTTGGCACACCCAAATGCAATCACTGCTTTTTGCCAACCTTTACAGCTCTGTATCACCTTTTTTTCAATTTAGGAATCCTGTCACAAACCGTGCAGAATTTATAGCCCAGTCATCCTTGTACAGCGCCATCTGCAGGAGCCTGAACTTGCTACCTTTTCTAATTTTGTCTGGGAAGCTAATTTTTTATAAACTGCTCATAATACAGTGCTCTAGTTTTGAATCACAAGTTTTTATATGTATTATGTTTTTCCCTTTAAACAATTTCTTGTTTTTAAATTCTTAGTTACTAAATTTATATTGTTATAGTAGTTCAGATTAATTCTCACATAACGTCTAAGCCACCCAAGGTTTGTGGGGTCCCTTTTACACTCTTATATTTTGTAAAAAAAAAAAACATTGCTAGCCTCTTCTTACAACCATCAAACAACAGACTTTTTCTGTTCAGTGTCATTATGTACAACCGAATCACGTCCACAAGAGTCGCTATCCGTTTAATCACAAGCTTCTCATGTTCAGCAGTTTGTGACAAATCTTTTATGTGCAATCTTCTTCTCCTTCGTCGTCCTTCCTTGGTTCTTCCCTGTAAACTGAGCCATAGCTCCACCCCCTTTACTTGAGATTAGCATTACTGTTTTAGTGTACGGTAAAGCACTGATGATCTACAAATGATCTGCTGTAACTGGGATTGTTGTTACCAGTAGACTTTTTCCTTTCTTTAGTGGAGTGGAGTAAGCCGTGCTAGTTGTGTTAACGCTGTCACTTCACACATCCAGAAATCCCCAGACTGATTTTGACCTTGGACTCCACCCTTGTGGAGTTTGCATGTTCTCTGCGTTTGTGGGTGGACTTTCATTGGATACCCTGGGGCATTTTTAGGTGCACCAATTATCCTAGCACATGCCTATAGATAGTGAGAGGAAAAGTGTTTATTTTTTTTGTTAGTGCTGCTGTAACCTTGCTCCCGTCATGGTTTTTACCACATTAATAAATAAATCCTTCTCTGAAGTACAGGTAACGACCATACAATCAACCTCCGTTCATTTCAACAACCAAGGTCTGTCTTATAATAGGACATAAAAATGTCTTAACACCAGGAGTAGAGACGATAAACAGCCAATTAACACTGTCACCTCAACAGCCATCTGTGTCATGGTTGCCATGTCTGCTTATTTGAAGTGAAGTCGCTTTCAAATTTCGGTACTTGTGGGTTGCAGGTTTTGAGCTCGTTTCTAAAAGGTAGTTGTTAATTTGGTTTTTCCCTTTGATCCTCTTTAGTATTCCTGCACTTTTGTTATGTTCAGGCTCTTAAATAATAGGAAATGTTCACTGCTTACCAAAATTAGGGGCCATTTTTGTCATGGAATATTTCACTTTGAAGTAATCCCCAATTGTTGTATGCAGTATATGGTGTTTTATTTATTTATTTATTTAAATAAATACCTGATCAAGTAGTCACATTGTAATAGGCTGCCTGTTTATTGGGGACTTTGGGGACTGCAGCTGGTTATCTTGTGGGACCTGGCAACCCTGATGTGTTTGTTAGTTACTAACTTGTGCTTGTTTGTTTGGTAGCTCGTTTGGACTAGAAATTGGGGCATTGAAGTGCGATATTTGTTGCCAAACCCCTTCCCCACCTCCCAACCCAAATTAAGGAAATGACTATAGTCACCAAAACAAAAGCAAAACGGCACATTTTGAATTGAATGAAATTGCTGCTTTAAAATTTAGCAACATCAGAAATGATGGTCAAGGTTCAGGGCGCATACTTTCAAATGTGTAATTTGTAACTTAAATAGATCAATTTCATTAAACCCAAGGTCAGTTAACTGTTCTTAAATTATTAGGAATGCCCTGAATTTTGCAGTTAACTCTAGAGATGCACTGAAATGAAATGGAACTCTTCCTCGTTATCAACATGCATCAGCAGTGGTCATGTAAACTGACACACCAGGGTCTGAACCATGTTTAAAACTGTGTACGAGTTAGTAAAACTTTTTACATTTACATATCTCAAGTCTGTTTACATTGCGCCGTGCTGTATTTCCATCCGTATTCTCCACGTTACTGGAAATCGTAGTGCCCTATATAAACTGGTCACAAAAATTAATATAAACTGATCACAAAAATGAAGGGATATTTCAAAAAGGAATATGAAATAATAAAATCTTCTAATTTTTGAGAGCAGTGTATCATGGTACCAGAGGGTAAATGGTGTTCATAAGTGTGTGTGTGTACCTGCCCTGTTGTAAGTGTAATACCTGTATATTGACTCGCCTATATCTACATAAACTGGTTCGCATTCACTCATTGTGCCTGTGTCGTCTGGCTGATCGTCAGTGTTATTTATAGCGCTGTCTATTGATGCATTTTGGGCTTCTCTCAAACAGCACATCAGTCATGTCAGTCTCTCAATCACTGCAGTTTCTCTGACACATTTACGTGCTTTCTTGTGGAAATGCCCTTTTTGTGTTTGCAGTAGTACAAGTAGGCTGTGACTCCGCTAATGTTCTGTCAACAACCCGCTTCAAATGATGTAATACAGTCGTAAAACAGTGCGTACCTGTATTGAGACTTTTCAGTCTTCAGGCTTTAGTAAAAAGACGCTTCACATGGCGCCTTGTGGTGGCTTAGTGGTTAATAGGGTGGGAATCTTTAGGCACCTCACGATTCGATTCGATAACGAATCAGAGGGCAACGATTATCGATGCATCTCGATCCGTTGTTTTCTATAGAGGTATTTTTCTTTACCATGTGACTACTTGAAACAAATCCAGGATGAATTAAATTTCAATATTTTTTATTAAGAAAACAAATTGTGTGTGTGTGTGTGTGGGGTCAACATTACTGAGCATAGAATAGAAATCCTGAGGATTAAATTAAATGACATAGAACACAAATTCAGCCCTGCAGAGTAAAAAAAGAACTAATTAGCATCTTCAGTAAGAAATGAGTTGTTAGTGATGCTAATGTTTAAGTTCTTGTGTAAGAACAGAAGCTGCTCTACATGTTCAGATGCAAGCGTGCCCGATTATTGACATTTGTTTCGTTAACGTCCGAATCGCAGTGCTTCTAAAAATCGAATCTTGGTTAAGGTACTGAAATATGGACCACGAGGGCCAGGCTTCACAGCCAAGCTCTGCCAAGTCTCCACTACTAATTCCTTAACCAAGGGCCTTAACCCAAAATTGCTTGGTTTGTAAGATTGTATCAGTTGTAAGTCCTTAAATGACATAAATGTTGTATTTACTTTACACTAATAGCAGCTGCAACAACGTGTGTACGCCGAACACATCTGCAATAAGACACAATAAGACAATCCTTGCTTACAGAGCATCGGCTAATGCACTGTAATGACACCCATATTGGTTCAGTTGTTGGCAAATGCTCAAGTCACTTTCGCCTAAGAGCTTCCCAAAGTGGGGTCTGGACCTAATTCTTATAGGTAGCTCATCACTGATGCTCTAAACTAATTCAGCCTATTCAGCATACCCTCTGCAATAAGCAAGCTCTCGTTTATATTGGCGGGTCTGCACCTAAAGCCCATGAAGGTGCAGCCGGCAGCACTTCTCTAGTCTGTCTGTTATTACTGTACATTAATGTGGCCTGCGGGGCTTGCTGATGGCCAACGCTGCAGTGTATATCAACTGTTTTCTAGTTCAAATTGCTCAGTGCTCTGAGTGCACTACTAAAAGGAATAATCCTCCATCACACACACCATGATCTCCCCGCTGTCTGTCAGTACTAATGACCGCTCCATTGTCGGGCGATGTAACATCCTGTCTGTCTGAATCACCGTTACTAGCGTTCGCGCCATCAGTTCTAATCACCGTGAAGATCTGTTTTTGTTGGAAATATATAATTGTAATGCTGGGTCTATCTCTTTCAGGTCAAGTCTGTGAAGACGGGCTCTGTCTTCTGGGCCATCGGCTGCTGTCTGTCTTACTTCTATATGGTGAGTTTTGCACTACAATAACAGAACGTTCAGATAACGTTCAGGGATGTTACGATATTGGCAACTATCTCTTTCTTTCTGAGATTTAAAATAATGTTAATTAGACCTTTTAAAATGTTTGTAACACATTTTAAGCTCGCTCTGTAAGGAAAACATCGTATTTCTTTAAAATGGAGACGAAATTGATTCGCATTGATTTGAACAGATTGGTTTGAAACTTGTCGACAGGCGTAGACTTGGTTTTCGATTATTAATTGTACTTAATTAAAGACGTGCACTTCTTTGGTCACGTGGTGTTGGAGGTGGTGGTGATTTGTGATATCACCCGTTCACTCGCTAGGTGAAAGTGGGGGAAGCCTACTTTTTGCTGATCGCGTTTGAACTTTTCGAAGTGAGCGTTTGCCTGTGGAGTTCTGCTTTGATCTGGATTTTTACAATGATTATGGATGTTTATGTGCTGATTCACCAACGTCTGAATGCTTGGATACGGCATTTTCCGCAATATAAGTCTCAATTACGGGGTCTACTTCTGTACTTAACCCATACACAGGGCGCACCGTATTATAAGGCACATGCTAAAACATACGGTCCACCAAAAAAGTAAAGGCAGCGAAACAGTGATTATAGTTGAACTTTATTGTACTATTTAACAAAACACTATTTTTTTTTTTAATCAATCTTCTCCCACTATCAAGCACTCCGTTCCCTTTCATCGTTTTCTGAGTCAGTCTTGTCGCCAGATGGCTGTTCAGCAGTTAAAGCAGAAACCTTAGCCCATCAATCCACAATCCATTCACATACGGTGGCGAAACTCGCCCGGCGCTGCCTCCCAGTCTTAGTAAAGGTGTGTTTGCCGTCTATCATCCATCGCTCCCACGCTGCTCGCCACTTCGCTTTAAATGCCCTGTTTACACCAATGTCCAGCGACTGGAGTTTTTTCGTTAACCCTCCCGGAATGATGGCAAGCTGCGAATTCGAGCCACCTCCCTTTGTTACCACGGAAACTCTCTCGACTTCTTAACTTGGCGCAGTTCATTTTCCTGCTTCATCTATTTCCGAACCATAGATTCGTTTATTTGAATTCTCTCGCAGCTGCTCTGTTCCCGTTTACAGCCGCGTAACTGGTAGCCTGTAGCTTGAATTGTGCCTCGTAAGCGTGTCCCTTCACTGGTGCCACTTTTGGGGGACAAACAAATGTTTTGCAGCAGTATACGGTAAGCGTAAGTACTCTACGTATTACGTAATGTTTTCTGATTGGTCTACTTACTGTACGTATTACGTAATGTTATCTGATTGGTCTACGTACTGTACGTATTACGTAATGTTTTCTGATTGGTCTACGTACTGTACGTATTACGTAATGTTTTCTGATTGGTCTACGTACTGTACGTATTACGTAATGTT
>JAUZST010013090.1:0-11171 GCA_034779995.1 Parotocinclus haroldoi
TATATATAGAGATCTTTTCTATCAAGAAATGTTTGCTATTTGGACAAGAACTACTGAGATGTGTGTTTCAGGTGACTTAACAGCAGGCAGCCAGTCTGTTTGGAACCTGCTTTTTATGAATGCAGCTCTGCGTGTGTCAGTTAGTGCTGTATTTACATATAAACAAATCCCCCCTGCACTCGTGCGTGTGTTATTTTTAGGGCTGTGTGTATATAGGTGCGTTTGTGGGTGCACAGTCGAAACCACTCGTGCATACCTGTAGCTGTGAGGAACTTTCTTTTTTGTTTTTGCCTTTTTATAGTTTGTGTGCCTGTATATAGGAGTGGGTGTGTTTGTATGTGCATGGTTGAGGAGTTCAGGAAACGCACTTGTTGTCAGTGTTTACCCTGCGTTGCCTTGTGACTGCTTTTTTCCACCGAGAGAGCTACAGGAGCGCACATGACAATCAGACTTGTCCTGAGGGAGACTGAGACGCAATAAAATTGACAGAGATGTAGGTAGAGAAGAGACGTATTGAAAGAACATGTATCGTGTGACGTATATGATGTTGGAGGCTTATTTGCACCACTGGCTCATTTGCCTCATCAGTCTAGTTTGATCCTTCTCAGAATATCAGTCAAACAGATTTTTGCATGTGCTAGTGATTTGTACTATGAATATAATGTTGGTGTGAAGACGGATACAACACTCATTGCCCAGTAAAACAGGAGATTTAAAATGCATTAGTCGAGATTGTTGTAGCAAAGCTATGAGATTTAGTTTATTATGTTGTCGTATAGCTATTTTTGCCAGGTTAAGACAATTGCAACAGGCTTTAAGATGTTTTCCAGTATAATTAATTCCCAGTGTGAAATTGCTCTTTGGAACATGTATGGAAATTGATTTGAATGGCAAATTAATTTCGAGCAGTCCCTGGTCAGTTTCATACTGTTAGTCTGAAGTTATTCATGCTCCTCTTAATCTACGCCCTTATCACAACTTGTAGCTTATTGTTGGTTTCTGTCAGATGGCAGAATCAGGTCAGCTGAAACTCAGTTGAAACTCGAAGTCCTGATATTGTTTACAATGAAACTGTCCTTGAATTTCAGGGATACAAAACTTAAAGGATGGTCTTTTTTTTTTATTAGAATTTCCCACTTCATACTAGTTTCACTGTAGTTAAGTTATCCATGACTAATATTATGGTCAATAAGGGTTAACAAATCCTTGTCCCACATTTAGATTATTATCCCAAAATTGAATCCAGAACCTCTTTCCACTAGCTGGCTTTACCCATTAAGCCACCAGTACAGCCAATACATACTCGAGCTTTGTTCTGGAGTTTAGGTAAATTAGTTTGTGGACACGGTCAGTCACATCTACACCCTTGTTGAATTAAATAGACATTTTATTTGAGCCAGCTTGCTGTGGTGTTCTCTTGTTTACATCTTACTCCATTTGGTTATTTTGTTTATATAGAAACACCTGCCGGCTCTTTCTATTCTGCTTTCCTTTTTCCTCCCATTCTGCTCATTCAGCAGCAGAATGTCATTGATTCACAAAAGCTGAGCAGCTAAAACGGGTACCGAGGGGGAGTGCTGAGAGAGTGGAGTGTCTGAAAAGATTTCTGGAAATATTGAACCGACGCTGTCCTGATGAAATAAAGAGCTATGCTGGATCAGCGTGGCTCTTGACAAGGACTGCTTGTCTTACAGGGAAAGATGGTGATTGAGCTGGAGTATTGGATTTTTCCACCGCTTCACTGGAAGAATTGACACGGGGGGGCCGGACGCACACAAAACCAAGCAAATGTACACAATACACAGTGCTGCTCGCCTCTATCTGCTATCTTTTTCAGAATTGTGTTGCGGTGTGCTGCAAATTGGGAGCTTTGTGATTTGTATTCAGCTGCCCTTTCTTTCCCTCCATACGCACACGCTTCATTCAGCTTTGATGGGCCTGTGTGGGTGTGTATGTAAAAGCTTTATTCTTATTGATCTCCATATGGAGGAACAGACGTAATGGAGATGCTTTTCTGAGCTGATAGGATGGACACGCCACTTCTGAGGTGAACTAAGGAGAAGATAATTTGATCACAGTAGCAGCACATGTATCTCGGGAAAAACCGAATAACATTCTTTAACAGGTCTGCACCCTAATGGTCATTTTGACAAGACCGTTTAGAGCTCAAATATATAGATATTTCTTTGAATTTCCAATTGGGACCCAAATATCTTTAGATGGAAAGACATTGGATCTCCTTGTTTATAATGACGCTCATGTGCATTTTAAGCTGTTTAAGAATGTCTGTTGTACCCTACTCGCAAACATATTTCATTTTGAAATTTCCCCTAATGTTTGTAAGTAGTATAGTTTAAGATCCAGCGCATACGTGAAAAGCTTAAGGTGAGAACAGTCTAACAACTGCTTTAATGGCTTGGTTCCAAATATGGCTGGTCTGAATGGCACTAGCATTGAGTTTGTTGGTAATTGCAGTGATGTTATTGGTGCTGCATTTCTCAGTAGTACTGGGCTTGTTTGGTTTGAATAGCACTGTTATTTGTTTAATTGGCGTTAACAACAGTTTGTGATTGATATTGAGATCTGAATAGCGTTGGGTTTGTTGGTCTGAATGACACTGCTGATCATGTTCTGCTTGCAAATCTGAACCGCATTTCTGTTAGTCATTCGAGTTAAATTTCGACTAGTCTGATTGCAAACCATTGTTGGTTTAAACATTGTTCAGTGTTATCGTTGTGCTCGTGTTTCATGGTTGACAATGTCGATTTGTTGTAGTGTTGTAACAGCAGTACGTTTGTGTAATATGCAGCATGTTAGGTTTGTTGTTCTAATTAGTGCTAACTTTGAGTCATAACAGCTCTTGTTATGTATTTTTTAACAGTGCGCCTATTGGATCTTTTTGGTCTGAATAAGATTTGGGAGGTCGGCGCTTCTTTTTCTCACTGTGGTGTGCAAACCCACCACTGGTTTCTCAGCCACCACCCTGTTTGTTGTATCGTTAAGCCTTCTGCACAGCTCCGGCACCGAGCAGACTTTATCCCTTTTTTTTTTCTTTTCTGTTCGTCTTTCTCTCACACGGGGTAATCTGCAGCCATGGGCTGCTATAATTGGAAATCATTGACTCTTAATAGCACTGTGCAGGAAGGGGGACGTGAGGGCCATCTGTGTGGCCTCAGGATCAATGGAGAAATGACCGGGGTTGAGGCTCAGACCTCTCACCCTGTGTGGGACTTAAAGATTCAAGCCATCTACCTACTAATAATTTGTAATATGTTTTTCAGTTGGGTGGCGATTCAGAACGCTGTATAACATTGCTCATTATGTGGCTGTGGCAGAGTCAAAATGGCTCTAGTTTAACCTCGTGCTTGGTTTAGAAACCTATGCATATCTGGTTTTGTCTGTTTGCATATAACTCTTGCTTGTCTCTGCAGTAGCTGTATATGGCTGGGTGTAGTCGAGTGAGTGCGATGTATAATTAGGTTACTGTGGGGGTTAGGCTGCCAAATCGGTGCGGTGTAAACAGAAGGGCCATTGTCGTGTCGTGATCACTTTCAGCTTTCATTCACCACTCGCCTTTGTGCTTGAAGTGGTAGGCATCGTGACTGGGCTTTTCCAAACGGAGGGAGAGAGAGGGTGTGAGATGATGATGATGATGATGATGATGTCGATGGGGGATGGGCTCTGAGAATTCTTGCTATTTTTCGCTCTCTGAGCCTACTGGAGGTATACGATCTCCATGATTTCCTGCTTTGGAGAAAGTCTGCTTAATGATTGTCTGTTTAGACAAAGTATTGATGCTAAGAGATTTCTGCGCCGCACTGGTCAAGCAGCATTCGTGAGGCTAATCGCACACTTGGCTGTGTCTGTGAGACTCTTGTGTCATAACAGGATGACGAGGCACGATTATAGAGGGAAGTTTGATTCTTGATTAAAGCTCATGCATAATTCTACACTGCAAGGCTCCTTGAGATAAAATGACAAAAAAGGACTGGGAATAAGCGTCAAGGGGCTCTTGAAATGTTGTTGTATAAACCTAATTTAAGCCCTCTCTTTCTCGTCAAGTGCCTTCTTTATTTTCCAGGTTAAAGTCCTTGTCATGTTAGTGGTTGACGTCCAGTGTGATTAAATTTCACCACTGAAACTGTTTCGAAAACCACTTTGAACTCTGACATGCTGGACTCTTTCAGACTGGGGTCAGTAGTCGTGAGTGAACTTGCTTGATTCTCGATAACATTTTGGCAGACAAGGTGGATTCGAAAAAAACTCAAAGAACCCAACTTGGGCTTGATGTAGTATCCAATTCAGAAAAGTTATGATTAGGGGAAAGATGGAATTGGTTCTTGAATTTGGTCACAATTAAACTGGAGCACTATCAGTTGCAGGTCTACCAGTCCCTGTTTCACAGGGAGACAACTGCATGTTTGTAGTGTGGCTGTGGCTTAAGGGTTTCCGTCTGTCATAATCCTGAAGAATGCTTGCACGATCAGAAGTGGTACATTACTTTGACTTTAACGTTTGAAGCCTGATGTTTGATGGTGCCAGCCCTTTATTTCAGAGCCTCTCATCTTTCCATCAAACAAAGTCTTTGCTGCATCTGCTATGTTGCAAACACTGAGCTCTCTAAGCTCCACCTTATCTCGGTGGTATTTTTCATGTCGACTCTCTATACCCTTCCCCCTCGCGTGTTTTTTTTTTTTTTTTTTTTTAAGCAAGTGGGTGAAGGAGGGATGCCTGCAAACGATTTCTTTGAGCTTCGAGCCTTCTTAACACCCCCCCCCCCCATATCAAATAATCTTTTTTCTTTTCCTGCCTTCCTTTGCACACATGGGCACATGCATGCATACGCCCACATAGTGTTTTCCTTCAGTTCCATCTGCTTCAATCATGTTGTGTGATCTGCTTACAGACGTGCTTGCTTTGAGAAGCAACTGAGACTCCCAACTCACTGAGCTAACACTTTTACGCGCACACACACACACACACACACACACACACACACACACCATTGACTGATACTAACATTACTGTTCTAGAGTCAATGCTGCATATGGTTCCAAAAATGCCTTCTATGATGGTATTGACATTTTGGGGTCCTTTTTTGTTGCCAGACATTGACTATTAAGGATGATGTTGTTCAGGATGCTCTCTTTCTCTTAAGTGCTCGTTTGCTAAAGGTTTACATACAGGAAATTTTAATTTTCACAGCTTTATTCTGGTGCGTGCGTGTGAAAAGCACCTCTTGCCTGGAGTTAACATTTTTGCCACTTCCACCTAAATGTGTAAAATACAGCAGTGTCAACAGGATTTGTGTAGTTTACCAGTTCAGTATAGTCTAGGTCTGTCCATATCTGGAGGCTACATAATAGAATGACAAACTAAAAATTATTAGTGTCAATAATTTTTATTTATTTATTTTTTAAAATGAAAGTGTCTCCACAGTTGCCATTTTTACCCTTTGCCTTCTTACCTTAAACATGAGTACTGTACATAGTTCGTCTACACCAGATTTCCCTTTGATGCAAGTGTGGCGTCTCCCTGCCTGATTTACTTTTTTAGGATAATTGTCTGTTAAATGTCTAGCAATTCCATTTAGATCTTCTGCTCTGCCATTTTCTGATAAACGTCTTAATGGCTCTTTGCCGTCGTTTTAAAATGTTAAATGAAGTACCATTGTTGGTCACATTGCCTTGTTTTTCATGCAATATTCGATTTCTGTTTTCGTCTCCTCAAATAACACCTTTTCGGCCATCTCAAATGTCAGTTTCTGCGACGTCTCCTTAAAACTCACAACACATACAAGACCTTTGTTTATATAATGAACTCGCTGCCAAGATTGCCACAAACCACACACAATCTATCAGATTACATAAGGAACTTGGCAGTTTCTGTTTAGGCTGGGTTGAAGTTTGCATTATGTAGTGAGCGTATGGTGTGTATGGTATGCTGTGCTTGTTCCACAAAGAGAAAAGGCACGAGTGACTGTGAGAGGTTGAGTGTGCTTGATGAAAAGGTTACTGTGGATTTCCCAGTGTACTCTGCTGTCATGCTCCACCCACAGCAATGATTGATGCCTAGAGACAAGAGGCATAATTCAAGCTTAAATCCACCTGCCTACACACACACAGATGCAAACACGCATTCATACGCACCTACATGCAGGTAACCTTTACCCTAGGGGTTCTGGACAAAAACGTCGGTAGGGTGAACTTTGAAGTTCTTTTGCGTAGCCCACGTTTGCGCCTTTGAGGAACGCTGAAATGAAACGTGCTGTTCGTAATTCAGACCTGCCAAAAAAAAGGAGCTCAAATAGGATTATCCTTCCTTGATGTTCTGTCTGGATTTGTCCACATTTAATAATAATAATGTTATACTTGTATAGCGCCTTTACACCAACCCAAGGTCGCTTTACAATAGGATTTCATAATCAGCAACAGGTACACATGGTAAAGCAGACAAGGTAGGAGAAAAAGGAATAGAAAAAGGTGTTTTCAAAGAGGTTTTGTAGTCAGAAAGACGTAGTACAGCACAGGGAAAGAACCAACATGAAGTGCACTTTCTGTGATGGTACTTGTGACTTGGGTACGTGTGTTTAGTGTCAGCTAAAGATATGATTATTTTTTTTTTTTTTCCCCCCCTCAAACCTCATTCTAGTTGACGCGGTTCCTCCTCGTGGTCTGCTCAGTGTGCTTTATTGGACGTGCACGTGCTCATGTTGCGTGCCATGGTCAGGCGTTAGAGAGAAGCAGACCTTTTTATGAGCTTAAGTGGGCTGGCACTGACATCACCACAGTGGTTTCTGAGTCATTCGTGATGGTTCTCGGCTGGCTTCCCTCAGCCATTACTGCTTGGTCGGAGGCTTTCATGGCCCTTTTAAAGTAGGCTGACTGCAGGAAAGGCATCGTGTTTGAAGGATGGTCTCTCTGACGAGGCCTGGCCGTCATCAGACATGAATGTAGATCTGGAGGTTGAGTAGAGGTGGAGATTTATGGTTTGAAGTGGCTTATTGCAGCCTGAACCCATTTGTGTTTTACCATATAGTGTGGTTGGGATATTTTGGCATTGTATATCTTAGGAACTTTTGATTTTAATTCCTTGCACCCGGCTCTCTTGATCACTGGAATTGGCACGTCTTCCGAGATGCAACTGGTGATGCATTTGTGACATTTTGCCATATGTTGCTTCTCTTGTTGGTGGGTTTTTTTTTTTTTTTGTTGGTTTGTATTTTTTCAGGAAGATTTTGCTGATGTTTGCTGAGTGTTTTTGTGCTCGTATCTTGGCAGATTTAATGAAGTTTGTCAATCTTCATATTCTGCACAGTGATTAGTACACAGGAAGTTCTCATCGTCTTTAACACCCACAGATTTTAGCCATGGTTTGCAGATTGGTGTGATTTTTGAGCAACACCTGTCCTTACAAAACCAGCAACACCTGTACACGTAGGTGCAGAGTGCTTGTTTCGATTGCGGAAGCATTCATTTGATTCTGTTTATTGTACATACTAGAAACCTGCAGTTCACATGTCCTGTGTGAGGAAATGTTCTGCTTTCCCAATGTATGTGGCAGCAGAAGAGAAGTTGCATTCATGCTTCTTTCCCCTTTCTTCCTGTTCCCAGGTCAGCGACTTCCTATCGGGGCGCTCTCCGCTGACTCTTGCTCTTCGTGTTGGGGATCACATGATGTTTGTACAGTTGCAGTTGGCTGCCCAGCAGTCAGGTGTTCAACAGTGTGCCACACGGGGTCCGTCGGGCGCAAGCAGTGTGCCCACATTGCCCTGTAGGGGAAGTAGCGAGAACTCTCATATTCCACCAAGTGTACACAACAACCAGACGCCATCAGCTGGACACCATGCTCACCATGCCCATCTCACACCACCATCCAGTCCTACACTTTCTCCAGGCTCTGTGCCTTACGCTCATCTGGCCACAGCTGCTTGTAGCCACAGCCCAAGAGCAGCCACCCCCTGCCAACAGGTATTACTGAGATATAAACTGCTGAAGAAATCTGATATGACCATTTTAACAAACGAGTGAAAAGAAAACAAACAGCAAGAGTAACCAGAATTTTATTCAAAGCCCCAGAGCAGCTGCTAATTCATAGTTTAACTAACTGTAGCAGTGGTTTAATACATTGGCCCAGCACCATCACAGGATGAGACACCAGTTCTTCCTGTTGCCTTCTGGCTAGGTTGGGTGTCACATACATACAGATATTGCATCCAACCTACCTAGCTATATGATAAACTGGCGCCCCGTCCACACTTGTCCACACATGCTATGTTTCCTGGAGATAGGCACCAAATCACCCTGACCCAGAGCTAAAATGTGGATTGTAGAAACATGTAGGTGTGATGTTTGTTGATTAAGAACCTGTGTAGACAAATGTTTGAGGGCACTCCTAATTACTGAGCTCTGCTATTTAAGCAACACTCACTTGTGTAATGTGTAGCACTGGTACCCCAGTGACTACCCGGCTGTCCTAACAGTCCATAGGGAATTGGTTTGCCAATTTTGATTTAGAACTTGGCTGACTTGCACAAAAAGTTGACCTCTGCTCAGTCAAACACCTTAGATGCAGTGGAATGTCAACAGCAGAAGTCGGCCTTAGTCATGTTCTAAAATATAGTGGCAAGAAACTGTCCACAAATCTTTGCCCATGTAGTGTAGGATCTTAAAGTGAGAAATGTGTTCATACTGAATCCAAGAAGTGATTGAAGTTCTGAGAAACTACTAAAAAAAAGTTATCAAATCAGAAGTTCTATGTTTCAGTTTGATTACCTTTTTGTCCTTGCCTGACAATTCAATTGGTCCTGTCCTTCTGATGCACTTTCTCTCATTAGTAGTATATCTGGGATCTTGAGAGGTTTTCCCTCCCAAAGTGAAAACACACTTACACCAGTGTTTTCTTTTAGACTGTCATCTTCTCTAATGAGCAGACTGCATGCACTGTTCTCTGCTTAAGTGCATTTTTGTGTGTGAGAAGTTGAATTGGAGTCTAACGTTTAAAATGTCTCTCCTTTCTTAGGGTGACTGTGGGAGTCCGAGCAGTAGCTCTAGCTCATGGCCGAGTCGTAAACCAGGAGCGGTGATTGAGAGCTTCGTTAACCATGCTCCTGGTGTTTTCTCTGGAACCTTCTCAGGTAGCACACCTACTGATTATACCTCCCATAACTTTATTTCTTTTCGGTCAGTGTCTTTCTCTGGAGAACACTGGTAGGCATTACATTACATCACTGAACAGGATATTGGGATAATCCCCTGACCAACTTCTTATCCCTCAGATACTAATTGTGTCTGAATGCAAAGTCTGACCTGGCCAGAAGTCACCATTAGATGTCAAATCTCTGTGGTTTTAGACTTTAAACTATGTTGCATCTAATTGATCTTAATCAAATAATGTTTTACAAGATGTCTGCCATTGCCTTATACCACTTTTCTCTTTCTGCATTTCCCTCTTCAGGCACCCTGCACCCGAATTGCCAGGACAGCAGTGGACGTCCAAGGCGGGACATCAGCACCATCCTGCAGATCCTCAACGACCTCCTGAGTGCTACTCGTCACTATCAGGGAACACCGCCGACCCTGACTCAGCTTCGTTGCCATGCTCAGAGTCCCCTGTCTGCTCGACCGACGCCACCGGCCTCTCCGTGCTCACCTCCTTCACCCAGCACCACAGAACGCCCCTCAACACCAGTTTCTCCATCGTCACCTACCTCAGACAGACCAGTGCTCAGCCATAGCCGTATGAGCAAACTGACAGGTCAGTAACATAAGCCATACATGTGCTTATACATATATGCTGTTTAACAGCCACATTATGTTCTGTGAAATGGGTCACCTTAATGTCTGCTGACTGGACGTTATAGACGCGTAGGACTTTAGAATAAATATATAAAAATATAAAGGGTATTTTCACATGAAAACTGTATCTAAACAATATGTAAATGCTTCAGAGACACAGCTGACGACAGGAATAGAAACCTAAACTGTTATAAGCTTGCTACAAATTTTGTAATTGGACAGAAATTCAGAATAATTGTAGAAAATACAGTAATGCTCTGTTTCAACCCTGTCTATCGGAAAGCTGTAACACTTAAGAGGATGGTATGATGGATCTGATTTTTGTTTGTTGGAAGCCAAAAATGCATAGCTAGACATTACAAACACCATAGAAGATCAGTCAAATGAAACGGACTCGAGTGAATGTGAATAAGTTTAATATACTTATCGGTTAGACAGCAAAGGAGTACTACTTTCAATAGGACAGACCCATGTACATACGGATGCCCTTTACAGCAAATTAACAATGAGCAATATTTTAAATTCTTACATGCAATTGTATTTGAATAAAATTTTAAAACAATGGTGGTTAAATCAAACGGGCGTTGGATGGCTGGCTGTTAAACGGCACCTGGCTGTGCACTGCCACGCGCATTGCAAACACAGATCTTTTTGCCTTATTCAGCAGTTGGATTGAGCATATTAGACTAATTGTGTCAGCTGAAAGAGATCAGTTGATCAGACCACTGTGTATTATTTGGTCTGTGCACGTTTTTGCTTTGGAATCATTTCCCCACCTTTCTGCTCTGAATCATTAACCTTCTGTCTGACATGCACGCAGACACACAGCCAGACTGCTTTTGCCTTTATATGGATCACTCTCTCACACACACACACTCCAGGCTGTACACTGTGTTGTGGGGGCATCGACAGTGAAGACCACCCTAAAGTATAATTGTATTGCTGTTGTGGACTGTGATGCATATAGGCTTGGAAGTGAGGAGTGAGGAGATGGTTCTGACACATTCTCACATACACACATGCACTGAAAGGAAAGGGGAAGGACAAGTTTGAGTTATAGCCTCACTGCTAAGTTTATAACACTTGTTCACCCAGTTGATTCATTCTTCAGCTGGCTAACACACAAACAGACACAGGGGGCCTTGCTGAATGGGCTGTGACCCATATACAGAGTAAACTGTGCTTAATCTTGATCATGACTGCTCTGGTGATCATTAATCTGATCCACCCTCAAATGCACACAATCACACACCCAAACGGGCATATTTCCCAGAGCAAGTGCCTGTGAATTATTCAATCCTGTGTGTGTCTGTGTGTGTCTGTGTGTGTCTGTGTGTGTCTGTGTGTGTCTGTGTGTGTCTGTGTGTGTCTGTG
>JAUZST010013091.1:0-11171 GCA_034779995.1 Parotocinclus haroldoi
ACACACACACACACACACACACACACACACACACACACACACACACACACACACACACACACACACACACACGCGAGCTGGCCCCCTTTTTAGGCGAATGCTCGGTGCCTGGTTACGGAGCATCTCCTCGGAGAAACAAAGGTTCAGTGTCCTCGACACAAACGAGCTCATTTGAATATAAACTATTTTTAGGTTCGTACAGTGTTTATAACGAAACACACACACACACACACACACACACTAACAATGGTGGAGCTTTGTTTATTGAGTACGTCGTGGCCGGACAGAAGCCGGTAATGGCTAATCCATTCAGTGGATCTAACAGGACTCCGGACTGCTGAGAGTATCAGGAGGGTCAGAACAGAAAGAACCGGGATCCACCTGTAACCCGTAAGCATCAACCAAGTGCCATTTTCCGCTACAAATAACCCACAATCCTTCGGTACAGAGCCAAGTCAAAAGTATTGGGACACCCAAACGGACCTCGTCGTTTTTCCTGACGTCCCTTTCCACACCCGTAGGCGTTAGGCCCCCGCCTATAACAGCATTTGCACTTCTAGTAAGGCTTTTCTACCAGATTTCGGACTGCGCCTGTGGGAATTCACCCAGAAGAACATCACTGATGTCAGGCGACTCATGACTCGCAAACTCGCCGCGTTACGGGCCGCTACGGACCTCGATCTGCGCGCTGGAACGGAAAAGGGCCTTCCCCAAACTGAGAACGATCGAGCAATGCGGTCGTCCTCCGCCAGACTTCAGAGTTGACTTTATAGAGAAACTCAACGTGAGAGAAACGTGATCCGAATACGATGATTAAGAGAGGTGTCCTAATACTTTTGTCCATACAGGACTTTACGTTCCGAGCCAGACTTGAAGGAATCAGGCTCAAAAATTTAACGACTTTGACGTTCCGGAGTGATGGAAAGAAGATTCGTGGAATTTAAGAAGAATTCCATACAATAAAAAGTAAAAAAAAAAAAAAGACCCAGACGACGGACTATTTGTTAGTTTTTTACGGGATGGTTTTGCCAACGCGAATTCATAAAATCGCCGTGGAAAAAAATAAAAAACGACACAAATGAAAGCTGTAAAAACAAATGAGGAAAAATTTCAGGGCGCGTATTTTATAACGATAAATAAAAAGTACAGCTTTGAGCTTAAATAACCCGATTTACACAAACCTAAGGCCGTTTTTTTTTGGAATGCCCCAAAAGTATTAGGACGCTTTTGTGCCCTGATGGGTATTTATTTATTTGGCATCTTAAACACCAGGCGGGAAAATCTTTCAAATTTTCATTTTCTTTGAATAAAACATCACTTTATGCACCCTCCATTCATTTTTTTCCCCCAATAATCCGGCCAATCATGATCACCACTGGTGTTGGCATGGCAACAGCTAAGCACCTAATAAAAGTTCCTAATGATTTTTTAAATATATTTTTTAAAATATACTGTATATATTTAATGTCACATCAGCACCGGCAAACTAAATGCAACCCCAGCGAGGTCCGAGTGAAATTAAGAACGGAATTGTGTGTATGTGTGTGTGTGTGTGTGTGTGTGTGTGTGTGTGTGCGCGCTCATTCCCCAAATACATCTGTGTTTGCATCTGTACTAAGAAGCTGTTATGATTAAACAGATTTCTCGTGAATATCCGGCTAAATTCGGACCACAAGACCGAGTTAAAACATTCCAGTCCTCACGCCCAGGTCAATAAAACAAATGCCAAGGCAAGGAGTGTCTCGTCGTCTCACTCCTGAACCGCAAACGAGAGCCACGCCCAGTCAGCGTAAGGAAACACACTGGGCTTAAATCGACAAGATGATTTATAGAACTGCCGAGTCGCCGAAAACAACAAAAAAACCCCCAAAAAACAGGATTTATTCTAATTAAGTACAAACTGCAGCCTCTCTAAAGACTCGACCTGGACTCTCACTGCAGAGAGACCCGACTGGACCTGGACTCTCACGGAAAATAGTCCCGACTGGACCTGGACTCACTTAAGTCTTGACTTGGCATTTAGGACACTTGGGACTGGAGTTTCCTTGAAGTTTCCTCCCTTATAAACGTTATTCTCAGCTCCAGTTTCAGTTTCTCCTCATCAGCGAGACGGCCACCTCGTAATAAACCCTGATCCCTACCCGGCGTGGATAATTCAGACAGACGAGATTTGCATCATCTGATAAGAGAAGGTTACAGGGGGACACGCTCTGTTAGAAGATCCCATATCACCACTCTGAACAAACCAGTTCCCGGAAACATTCCAGTTTCCCTAGCGACTGGGACGGGATTTTTAAAGGAACCAACCACCGGAACGACGTGATCCCAGTCATTTTGACCGTGGTGTGACTGTCGAGGGCAGAGAATTTTAATTTGTTTTTTTTTTTTTTAAATGCACTAACCCTTGAGGCAGATGGGCTACAACGGGGAGTCCCATAACCAACCATCGATATCCATGGTAAGATGCTCTTAAAAAGCGTCTTTTCGGCAAAGGAACAATTAAACAGAACCCAGGCGAAGCCAAGGTGCCACTGTTCGGCCCTAAAAGGCAAGGCAAACGGGGAACCTCACGTACCGCCCCCCCCCCCCACCGGGGTAGACTGCAAGCCCACTACAGACACAACCCCACCCATCCCAGCCCCGAACCCATGCCTAGACGATCTGAGAACTGAACGGAGAACTTTTTTTTAAGTTCCCGCCCTGTAAATAAATAAAGACCCCAGCCTTTGCTTAATATTACATTAAACCGTCCCTGTTTGGGGAGCAGAACCAAAACCTAACAAAAAAGGGCCCGTGTCAGGTGGCTGTGGGTGTGGTCACTACTTTCTGTCCGCCCAAAGCAAACACTCTCTCCGGGGTGGCTCCGAAACGACGCAAGCAAGCGTTCAAGCGCGAACTCTTGCCAAGTTCTCAAAACTGTGCCTTTCGACGCACAGGAACCCCGAGTGGCCCGAGCGAGAGGCGACTGGCCCGAGCCGTTTTTAAATTTTCAGCTATACGGTACCAATAAAAAAAAAAAAAAAAACAGGGCGCAAACATGGATATAGTTATTACATTGTTATTGTTATTACATTATTTATCTATTATTATTATTATTATTGGACGACATTCCTTGACGTTGTTTATCGTTTTGGTCATTAATTAAACGCGACTGTCAGTGTTTAAAAAAAAAATAAATAAATAAATCCTTTCGGGGTCGGGAGCGGGTTAGCATGACGGATTTTCATGGGGAAATGTGGGATTCGAACATAATCGGGGTTCAGACAGCCCTCCGGAACGAGTCACGTTCAAATTCGCAAATTGCACCGGTCGCCACGTAAACAACAGATCTTTACTCTTAAAACGCAAAGAGGAAAAGTCCAGGTTTTACCGAGACGTGAAGCAAACAAACAAACATAAACAAAATTAAATTGTGGGTTAAGGGCCTTGCTCAGGGACCCACCTGTGGGATTTGAACCCTGGACCTTCTGGTCCACAGCCCAGTACCTTAACCACAGTCCCATTCCTCACAGTTCCCTCGCAGGACCAACTCCTGTTTTCCGTCCGCGTTTTGTTTATGGTTTGGCATCTTCCGGGGTCCTTCCTTACTCTTGCATCTTTTGGATTTCCCTCTTGAACGACTTTTCGTACTTTTTCCTTCTCAACCGCTCGAATTAAATGAACGCTCTCGACGAGGGCCGCGTTTGTTTTTCCCTTCGCGCTTTTTACCTGTTAGCACTTAGGAACGCGAATGGCCCGGCGACTGCGCGTCTTTTTGCCCCTCCACCCGCTCCGGAAAAGGATACGGCAATCGTTTAAACCCTCCCATCAGTTTGCGGTTCGTCTCGCAAAAGCCCGAACGAGCACTCTATACTATTTATTACAACAAAAACCGGCCCCCAACGTTCCACCAAACAAACAGCGGTGATCGCCAATCGCTTTTCTTTTTTTTTTTTGGCAGGGCTCGCAAAAGAGGCGAAGCAAAGCGCCCGTCGTGACGCACGAATCACGCCGTGGGGCGAGCGGCTCCAGAGGGCGAAGCCCACTCCCTCCTCGCGGCCTGGCGTTTACAGATTCACGCCACGATTCCCTCCGTGAAGCTCATTTGGTAATCAATAGTCGTTCGCCTCCCTCTAGGAAACGCACAATCACCCCTACGCACAAACGCACTCGCATCCCGTCAGGAGGACGCAGGGATCGAATGCAGCAACAGGACACCGGGCTGCAAACACACCCAGCGACCGGGGGAACGAGAGCCGATTCGCTTCGGGTTATGGTGGGAAAACTTTAAGCAGCGCTCACGGGCTGATGGTCCGCGTTTAGAGGAGGTTCTGCCCAGGGTCTGGGCGCATAGCAGACCCGCTGGCGCGGGATGAATACACGCACACGCCTTTAGGGCACATTCGCACCCTGGTTCGGGAAATATGACGAGTTATAAAGCCTTAATGCCAAGGATTCAAAGGGTTGTAGGTACAGATCCTATAGGGGATCCCCAAATGGATGGATGGATGGATGGATGCGCCCCCCCCCCTTTAAGCAGTGCAGGATCCTTTATATTTCCCAGGGATGTTTAGATTCAGACTCCACACCTCTACGGGCTGTAGCCATGATTTCACATTCGAAGAAAATACATTCCAGAAGCGGCGTATGCGGCAGGGGAAAAACGCTGCGCTTTATAACGCGGGTGGGATCCCGATGATTTTCACCGCAGCGCCCATAAAAATGCGCGTCGCCCCTCTGTGTAAAATTAAATCCGTCCGTCGCAAAGCTCAAGGGCGGAGGGTGTGAGCAAAAGCAGCGGCGTTCAAACCGGTACTCACTTTGTAGAAGATCATCTTCAGCGTGCCGTAGAAGCCCATGGTCGCTGCAGATCCGCGTCCGCTAGATCCCGGTTCGAACGTATTTTCCTGCTTTCTGCCGCTGCTGCTGCTCCTGCTACTGCTCAGGTAGACCGAAACCCTGGCGAGATGCAGCGGACATGCTCACGGGCACGGACACGGGCACGCGCACAACGCGGACGTAAATCCGGACGCGATCCCAAGGAAGAGAATTCGAGTAATCCAACACGGTGCCAAACGCAAAGCGCGTAGACGCGCGCGTCCCGAGCCCTTCCTCGTGCAGCGTTCAAGAAGGGCTGGAGGAGAATAACGAGGAGCGAGAGAGAGAGAGAGACGGATAGATGGACGGAAAAGGAGGAGGAGGAGGAGGAGGAGGAGGAACGCGAGCCCTGCCCTCTTCCTTCACGATACTGCCATTACGCGTGCACCAGCATCTCTGCTGCTCCGCTGAACCGACTCCCTGAACTCCTGACGCGGAGCGCCCCCTACAACGAGTCACTCCGCTGAATCGGCTCTTTGAGGCAGAAGAGAGTCCGGTTTCGATTCGTCTGAGTCATCAGTCAAGAACTTGACGGATTTAAAGTCATCCGTGCAGCACCAAAGACAGGAGAAACGCCAAAAAAAACAGGCCTGGCGACACCGTTTCAGCAATTCAGGTTAGGCAGCGGCCCGGATCCAAGACTTCCACGTGATGTTTATTGTTTAAACGCTAAGGTAATTACTGCCGCACAGGCACAAATAGGGATTAGGGATAACGAGACGATGTGTGCTGCATCCTGTAAGACTACAAAGGCTGACCATCCCGAGCCCTCGCTGGTGACACCCTCAGAACCTGTGACCGTGTCATACGCCAACGCCGCCCCGTGCCGACGGGCACCCCCCCCCCCCGCCTCCCCTTTCCACTGCAGGAAAGTCCACACTGCAGACGGTTCCTTTTGAGCCTCTGTTTACGGAACGCTGTAAACAGTCCATTGTCCTCCTAAAGACGCTCCTGTAATCTAAGCGGCTTTACCCGACCTCGGGACTCCTCGTCTAGCGTGTCATTTGGAGTCGTTCTACGTGGCAGGGAAACGAGCAACGTGCCCCACTGTGGACCTTCTGAAGTCCATTTATAACGGAGCGCCGTCTCGGTGCAGCTTTGCAACGTTTCGCGTTCCCACGAGCCCAGTTACAAACCGGGCAAGCTCAGGGTGACAGCGGCAAGGAAAAAGTCCCCACAACTCGGGAGGACCTACACTCAAAAAGGGGCCCGACCTGCCTGGGTGAGGGGAAAGCTCTGCGACCGTCGTGCGTCTTGTCTAGGCTGGCATTCCCCGGGACACTCTGGAAACCGGACTGCTCGGGTACGACGCCTAGCGGAGGAGGAGGAGGTCATAAGGGAGCCGCGTCCGCGTTCAACCGCGTGAACAAGCGCGGATATTACGGCTCGGTCCCAGCTCTTAGAACCCTGAGTGACCCCGGTGAGAGGTGGCCGGGCCCGAGCTGTGCGAGCGGGTTCCACCGCCTTGACTTCGACTCGTTTGTTAAAAAAAAAAACCCCAAGCAAAGCGACGGTTAAAGACAGCCCGGTGCGCTCAGACCCCATGTTTACTCCAGCAGCGTGTCGAAACGTGCAAGCCTTCGGGCGCATATACGTGCTCTCTGTACTTAAAGAGGCCAGTCTATACTTACAGACTTAATAAAAAAAACACCCCGGCAGCCATAACTCATCAGTCAGCTGTGGGCGTGTCTCCGAATTCCTACCCTATTCATGTCATTTGCAAACACAGTGGTTATTATTTGGGCGCTAAGCTACTCGGGTAAGGACGATAAGACAGTCAGGTGCGCTGTAGGATTGCGTCCGATAAATAAGGACTCCTCACCCTCACCCTCACCCCCGGGCAATAGTACCTGCGTGGCACCTGGCCAGGCTGAAAGGCACTGCGAAACGGCGCCATCGCAGGGCCCAACTGTCCGGACGGTTGTACCTTTGGGGCTTGGCCCATGGCCTAGGCACAAATATTTACACTTAAGGGGTCTGGGGCCTATCCCGGAATATGTATTGCAGGGCCCAACAAAGGTCCCGATCCCCCTACCCTGCCTCCCGTCTCATCACAAGACCAGTTTTAGGTGTAACGTCTTACACCTGGCCAGGACGACCAACCCTTCACGGGTACCATAACTACGCAGCTCTGCCAGTCCAAACCTGGCACTGCCATAGAAATGCCGCCATATCGAAGTCATTCCCCCTGGAGCTCCAAGGACTGGGATTTCCTTCCCCTAAGAAGCCTTGCGTCAGGCTGGAGCGGTGTAATGGTGTAAAGAACACCACCGGTGGACTGCAGATGCATAAAGGCCCATAAAAGCTTTTTTTTTTTTTACGTTCAGCCACAGTCTTTCCTTCTGGGTGTATTAAAGATAACCAGACCAAACCAAAGGAAGAAACACCATGGTAAGAATAACGCGTGTGTGTGTGTGTGTGTGTGTGTGTGTGTGTGTGTTTCAAAATCCAGGCTCTGGAATCAATCGTTTAGTAAAAAGAACTGGTGATTATATTTAGTAATACATGCAGGCATACATCACCGTGGTTACGCCTCGGCGAATCTTGGTGTGTATCTGTGTGTGAGGGAGACGGGGCCCCATGGGCCACAGTGTGTGTGTGTGTGGCTCTTTGTCTGATCTCTAAGGACAGAAACGGCGGCTAAACTTTACACAGTGGATCGGAATGCGAGGCATGTGAGAAAGGGCCCGTACTCGCTCTTGGAGCGCGCGCACACCCTCCCGAAAAAAAACAAAAACAGGTGCTTCTCAAAGACAACTTGGCGCTTCCCAAAAAGGTTCCTCGATGAGCAGACCGGGCAGAAGAAAAGGGGCAACGAGGCGAGAGGTACGAAGAATTAATGCAGGAGTGAGAAGTTATTTACTTAACAGTCAAGTCCGATCCGTTTCCATGGCGCCTTTTTACAACGGAGCGTCAGCGGCAAGGAAAAACTCCCTAAAGGGTTTTAAGGAAGAAACCTTGAGGTTCGTATTTAGGGCGGCACGGGGGCTCGGTGGGTCGCACCGAAGGTCCCGGGTTCGATCCCAGGGTTGGTCCTCCCCGTGTGTGCGCGGGTTCACTCCGGGTACCCCCCAGTCCAAAGACGTGCGTGTTGGGTCAGTGGGTGTCTCTAAAAGTGGCCCTTAGTGTGTGGCTGTGCCCTCCGACGGACTGACGACCCGTCTAGGGTTGCTCCTGCCCTTGACACACACACACACACACACACACACTTGTGAGGACTCACAAGGTTTGTGTATCGATTCCTGTAGCGAATTCAACTTAATTAAAAAAAAAAAAAAAAAAAACAGGGCAATTCAAGAAGAGCAAACTCTCACGGCGAGGACGTTTGAGCGCACACACACGCCCCCCCATAACCCCAGAGATTAAATTATGCAGCACTTGAGCCGGGCTAAATGAATTCATGCTTTTACGCTGCGTTAATCGCGGGCCCGCATCTAAAAAGCATTTTTAATAAGACCGGAATGAAAAGCCTCCTCGGTTAGGAGCTGGTTCCAGGAGCTATTTTCAAGACGTCTCTTAGTCGTTACACAGATACGAAGGACCCAGGCGGGGCGGGCAGACATGCCGTGCCCCTCCTCGCCCTCTGTGCCCACTATTGGGCCAAAATGCAGCTGGGGCGGAAAAGCAAGCCCGTAGCAAAGCGTGCGAGGATGGCTGCCAAAAGCGGTCAGGTTATTTGACGGGACGTTTTTGAAGCAGCCCGGTCCACGTTTATTCCTCCGATGGCTTTCCAACCGTGGCCCTCTGCGGGGAATCGGAGGGACCCGGCGCGTTACGGTGCCTTTCTATACGACCTAAACGTCTTAGTTCTGTGTAGGAACTGCCTACGAGTGTAGGCGGCATCAATGACGGGACACGTGCTTCCAATAAGCAGGCCAGAGTGGTCCAGTGCGGGGCCCAGCCAGGAGGACGGTGTAAATCAGTTAGCAGGAAAAGGATTAGTTAAACCAACAGTTCCTGACCCCGAGCGCACGCGGAGAACATCAAAGAACCCCGGAACGCCACGGGCCCCCCCCCCGACTCCCGACCTCCTCCGAGACGGCACAAGGTGCGCTCCCCCCTTTAGACGTGACCCTCGAGATCGCGGAGGAATGCGTCTAAGCCTCTACGGTTTCGTCTCCATTTTCAGTAGCTGTGACTCTTGGCGGATCCTTTTTAGCAGACGCCGTTTGAATCCACCTCGTTTCAGACGCGGCTAATCGGTCCAGGACTTTTATTCGATGATTTTATTCTATTAGCCTGACGGAACATTGTAATTACAAAGCGCGGTCCAGGTCCAGTCCAGTACCTTAACCGCTAGGCTACCACAGTCCCGGAGCAAGCCTAGGTCGATAGCGGCAAGGAAAAACTGGACCGTGGACGATCTCGTCTCCAGTCGTTCCGGCGGGTCGACCGTTGCCACGTTTAGCAATTTAGGCCATATAATCAGACGCCCCGTCCCAGAGCAGCTTTAGAAACATCCCTAAGGTTACATTACATTACAGCTACGCCCCTTATCCAGAGCGACCCACAACTCGTACGGTCTTACAATCCAAGCCATGGTCGCTTACGGGTCCTGCTTAAGGACCCAACCGTGGCAGCTTGGTCCAGTAACCTTAACCCCTGGACTACCGCATTCCCGGAGCAAGCCTAGGGCGACAGCGGCAAGGGAAAAACCTCCCTTAAACCTTATAAGAAGTGTGGCTGAGAAAGCGTCCCAGCACGACCCACCCTAGGGTTGGGAGCAAGGTCCTGCCAGGGCGGCGGGACGCATTTTCGGAAGTGATTTTAGGGGGGGTGACGTCTGACCAGCAGAGCCACTACAGAGTGTGTCGTGGATCACAGAGGAGCTTCATCAGCGTTTGAACCCTCCTGCCCGTCCCAACCCATCGACACTCATCTCATTAAAGGCTGACCTTTCCAACGGCGTCTGCTCAGTCAGCGCTGCTGGAATCACGCTGGCTGTTTGCTTTGCAGGAGCCGTCAAGGGTCCCACACACACACACACACACACACACACACACACACACACACGTTCTCCCACGCACTCAGCGGGCAGACACAGCGGAGAACACTAACTGATAAAAATAGGTGCAAAATTACAGACCTACAACTCGACTAACAATGCAGCAATATGGCTGAGGGAACACAGCGCGCACACACACACACACACACACACACACACACACACACACACACACACAGGGAGGAAATAAAGCAGGCCTTCTGGTAAACTCAGAAAATGATAGTGTGTAAGTCTGTGGTCGGGTGAGGAGGCGAAAAGGAGAAACGATAGCATCACCCTCTGGAAGAGCAGCTAACAAATGATGAAGTGTTCCCTGCCCCTGTGTGTGTGTGTGTGGCTATGCAGGGGATTACTGTGTGTGTGTGTGGACAGGTGAGGTGTACACATGTGCTCATTGCTGAAGAATGCAGGTGTATAAGCGTATCACGCAGCGGATCTACATTTAAACCGAACCCGAAAACACGGTCGTACGCTTCGCTACAGCCGTCTTAGCGCCTCATTCTGAGGTGAAACAGCTGGGCAGGGATTAAAGGTTATGGTTAAGGTGAAGGTGAAGGTCCGGGGTCGCCACCGTCGACCGTCCGAAGCTGCTCGGAGACGACGTGCATCTTTATCAACATTTCGAAAAGCAGCTCTGCCCGGGAGGAAACGTCAAGTGAACGAATGTCTGGCGCTAAACTCAACCTTGAGTAGCTTGGTTATTCTCACATATCTGTGAACTAAAGCTTGGGTTACCTAGGTAACCGGAAATCCTTTCATGTCTGCACTCCGGCCCCGGGATCAATCGGAACGACACATTCCGAGCCGGAATGGCAGGCGGATTCTCTCTCTCTCTCTCTCTCTTTAGTTCATATTTTGACACGTGGAAGGCTCTGGCTGGACTCGAACCCGGGTCACCGAGGCTACTGGCTAAAGGGCCCAGAAGAATGCTTAAAAGTCATTCTTTTATTTTTATAGCCACTTAAAAAGTTCAGATTTTACATTGGAAACGTATTATAGCAGTGAATTACTATATTTATTGTTGATTTTTTTTTTTTTAATCGAAACGAACTTACATTTTTGCAAATTTTTTTTTGTTATAGCCTCTTATATTTATTATAGTCCATATTTTATGACATTTTCTCTTATAAATTTGCTTTCTTATTTTTACTATATTTCCATTAACCCTTTCCCTTAAAAATTCTCATATATTTTAGGCTTCATTTTATTTATATACTATATTTTATTTATTATAATTTTAATATTATATAGTATTATTATTATAGTGTGTATATATATATATATATATAAATAAAACATTATAAATATT
>JAUZST010013092.1:0-11170 GCA_034779995.1 Parotocinclus haroldoi
CACACACACACACACACACACACACACACACACACACACACACACACACACACACACACACACACACAAACACAAAATACACTGATCTAGAGGATACCCACTGCAGCATATGCTGCACAGTCTGAGCAGAGCATTTCAAAAGTTTCTGCACAAGATGTCCAAATGTTTTCTCTGGCTGCATCTTCAGAGGCTAAACTCTTGAGTAATGGTACTAAAAGCAGCCTTTGAAGCAGGAATGGTGACATCAAAGTGCTAATCCATGGGTGGCAGGAGTTTTATAATGAGTGGGAGGCATTTTAACACATTTCAAAGTCTAGATGCATGAATAAACAATAGCAGAACACAGTGCCTAACTAGAAAACAGCAGTACCAAGTGAATGCATGTGTAACCTAGAGCAATCTGTGGCAATGCTGTGTTTTCTAGTACCTAGTGTTTTCTATAGTTTTCTAGTTCGGTAGGCAACTTAATGTAAGGTCACAGTGTCAGAAGAACCAAGAACAAATGGACAAAAACAATAACAACAATAATAATAACAACAACAATAATAACAACAATAACTTTCGTGGTATTGGGAATGTTGCCGCCAGGTCATTGATGTCAGGTCATCTCAGCGAGGTGCTTCACAGATCAAGTGTACTGCATAGTTAAATTCTTTACAGCTAGTGCAATTCATCATAATATGTCCTGGATTAAGATTTATGAGTCAGATCTAATTCTAGCTCAGGAATCCAACAGAGATAGCCAGTAGGTTTAGCAAAGAAAACAAATACACCACCTTCCACTGGACCAACAACACTGATGCAACATTCACAGAACAATAACAAAATAGTTACAGAGATAATTGCTTATTACTGTGTAAGGAATGGCATATTTCCATAGCAAACTCGATTAAATAGCTTTAGTAGCTTGTCAGCCAATACTAAAGACAACTTAAGATAAATAGAAAAATAAATAATTCATCTGAAACTCAATTACCAGTACTGTGCAAAAGCCACTATTAGATTTGCTGTTCTTTAGCATACCTTAGTATTTCCAACCTGTTAAAAAAGGGTCAACTTGGCTGCCTTATGTTGCTTTTGCTGTAAGTGTAAGGGCTGGACACACCAAAAACTGTGGTCCAGTTTTTTCAGTTGCAACCAAATTTCCTGTATTTTTTGGTTGTATTCTAATAAAGGGGCTGTAAAATAATTGCAAATTCTCATTGTACTAGTGCTAAAACAATGGTATATCTAATACAATGATTTACTTTTGCATAATATAAGAATTTTGCATAGCATTGTATGTCACATGGTTGTTATATATGCTAAAGTTTGTATAAAATAACTTCTTACATGAGTATACAATCAATACTGTCAAGCGTTTTAGTTTTTTTACTCACAAAATACAGAATACATGAACACACCTGGATGATGAACACAACTTTTTCTTTAAGAAGTGATCTTTTCAGGAAAAACAATAAATATGGCATACATGCAAACTTCAGTGCACCACCACAATTTAGCATATTGGAAATAAAAAGTTTGGCACATGCAAAACATTTGGCTTTCAGTCAGTTTATTTATAGAAACTCCCCCTTTGGCAGAAAATGTCATAGCCTCCCCACAGCCTGCCGTTCTTTTTAGAAATCTTGCACCTGCACAGGGTTTGAGAATACACACTATAAAAGGGAAAATATAGGTCATTCCAAAAACCCTGATCTTGAAGAAGTTCAAGGTTGAATTAAAGTTCGCATCAAATTATGTTGTAATATGTATAAATGTTCACCCATTCTTCACTGACTGTTGACAAAGGGTTCTTTTCCACACTTTTTCAAGCATACCTTTTGTGATTGTAACCAGTGTTCATTTTTGTTTCACTGAGCTACGATGCCTGAGTCTAGAATTCCTGTGGCTTATCTAACTGTTGGATTTTATACTTCAGACACTGTCTTTGATGTCATGAGTGATGAGGCTGCAGCTGGCATAAAAAGCCTTAGCTTTGGCTCAAAATGTATGTTTTTTCCAGTATGTTAAACTTTAGATACCAAACCACATTGACACACAGACATGTAGACATATGCCATGTTCTTTCCCTGCAGAGACTTATTTTTTATTTAAAAAATTAACAAAACATGTAATATTTAAGCAACTGATAAGGTGTTCTTTTATTGGAATGTTTCCTCACTTCTTTAACCACACACTCTTTCGTGATTATACAGGTCAGTCTTCCTTTTATCATTCTACAGCACTAAAATCTATACTTCCCTATTTATATGTTATATTTTGCACTACAGACATTGATTTGGATGTGATGAGTGACGAGATGAGATTTTCTTTTCATGACTCAGATCATGTTTGTGCAAGTAACACGTCACAGCATATCAGATTTCCACTACTCTAGTACCAGCCAATCTTTCCAGCAGATCCCTGGGATTGATTTGATGGTTTTGCTTTGCACGCCTAACCAAAGGTTAAAGAACCAAAGTACGTTCCTTGACCATTCATATCGTTTCTGGTGTAGAACAGTTCATTTATGTTAGGACACATTGTATTTGCTAAATGTCTGATCTGAATCATTAAATCTTATGTTAAGCTAGGATTTGATACTAGCTAGTAGTTACCATAAGAAATAAGCATAAAGAGAGTGAACACACTGTACATATGGCAAGCTGTGAAAACAATGAATGGATTAAAATGATAGAATTTTCCCTTTTAAAAAATAGTTCATGTAATGATGACAGTTAAGGTTATAATCTGAATGGGATCGGAAGCTAAAACAATTTAAAGGGAGAAATTTTCACTGTTTTTTCAAAACTTCGGCAGAATTCAGTCACTGAGGAAACAGACATTTCTTTGCATAGTAAAGATGTTTTTACAGTGGTGGTGATCAAAACAAAGGAAATGCAAACAATGCAAATATAGCAAAGTTATTTAAGATCCATAGCCACAAGTACGCAAGTGTCTTTTGACTTTTTTCCTGTGCTTTTTACTTTAATTACAATTCATCAAACAGTGCAATAACACCTGCCTCAGAAGCCATACTCTTTACATTTCATTTTTAAAACATATTGTTGTGGATTAAAAAAAACTGCTGAATTTTGTATTTTTCTGTCCAGAAAGAATCTGCATAAAACTTCAAGTCATGATTAATTAATTAATTAATTAATGAATTAGTAAGAGTCGTTTCATAGATCTATATATACACACAGAGGGTAATGTGGTATCTGCATAAACAAAAGTTAACAAAAATAAAATAATCAGGATTACATTACAATTATCAAAGACTGTTACAGGAAATCATTCCTGCTCACTGCAATAACCATATTCCATTTTTTGGTTATTTTTTTGTACAAGTTTTCTTGTTTTTTTCCATTTGTGTGTTTCCATTGTACTTTGTAAATATTATGCTGCAACACACAAATTTCCATGAGTATAAATAAAGTTGCCTCTCTGTCCATAGCATTTTTGCATTTCATATACAAGTACCTTATTATTATTGCTTATGTACTCATGTACTATTCCTGCTTCTGTAAAACTGCATGTCTACAAACTATAATAAGTATAAAAGACAGGAAATGGCAAAACTATGACCTGATGAAACTCAATATGCTCAATAACTCACTCAATATTCAATATTTTACAATTATTGGATCATTGAACATTCAAAACAGATGTAAATTGTCTGTCTTTTGGGTTAAAAAAAACCACTTTTATTTAATTATTTTTAAGAGAAGTTGCATATATGTGCATTTGCCCTACTGGGTCAATCTGCCTGTTAAAGCACAGGTCTGTGAAGAAAGATGACACCCGTCATCTTTGCTTCATGTATGCTGCTCCTGGCAAAAGCTGCCAACACAAAGAAAAAGAGCAAGAGAGAATGAAAGGGAAAAAAGTCCTACCCTGGCATCTGTGCATTCACTTTGAAAATTAAGCCCAGCAAGATTCCTATAGAAAGAAAATCTCAAGCTGGCACTTGTATTGGGTTTCTATTGACAGGAATAGTCAATGTGTCCTGGATTAAAAAGCAATCCCTCGTTCAATATGACACCTCTCTGCTCTCTTTCATCAGAGACTGCGTTCGCCTTGTACTTCAGAGGGGCCCGGATCGAGCTGTCGACGCAGGGGACAATCAAAGTTGTCAGAAGGCCAACTTTACAAGCTGACTTCTGCCGAAGAGAGCTGCTAGATATCACTCAGGTTTTCTCTTATGCATTCACTCAAGGACTCTATCCCTCTCAAGCCCTGTCGTCATTTTTAAATAAATATGAACTATTCTTGAAACTCAAGTCAGCACCCAGGCAAATGAGATTGTTCCAGTGCCTCTACTCTTTTTTTTGTGGGCCATGCTCCAGAGTTCAGAGGCATTTTGAACAGCATGTTTTTCTGTCAGTGAGGATCCATCAGTGGATCAACCCGTGCTGTAATGGGCTTTGGATGCCTGACACTACATCGCTTTATCAGTAGATGCTTTGGCAGCTGACAAAGTATAACTGCTTTCTGCATATCGCAGCAGAAAAGCAGATTCTGCAGACTGGTTCCAAATATGAGATTGGGATTAAACCTTTACTTAGGTTAGCTTATGATAGTTATCCCAACTGAATGGTTTACATACAGGTGAACAACTGGAGCTCAGCACAGAAATTATGAACTGGATTTTTAGATGTTTTGTGAGTACCGTTATGAGAGGAAGCAAAAATCATACATCATTTTATCATCAGTAACCTGTAAGTATAAACCAATATGAGTCTAAGTTCATTTCAACCACTGATGTACAGATCACAATGCCTTTCAAATGACCAGAATAACATTTTTTGTTCTAATTCCACAGCATTAAAGAAACCCTACTGAGAAATACATACATGCTGCATGGCCACAAAGTGCACAGCCCACAGAGCCTTTTAGAGCAGAGCCAATCCAAACACACCGATCTGTCTGATCCACGGATGTACTCAGGATACAGGAGAATCTGTCCAGGCAAATATATCTCATTTCCTTTGACAAAATCATGCCACATGGGCAGACCATAGATCTTGAGTTGATACATCTATATAATATTTTTTTATGATCAGTATTTAACAATCAAAAAGTCTGATGCAGTATGTAGTTACCCCTTCCTATTATTGATGTCTGTAAGCCACAAAAAAAGCCATTTGAAGCCACAATTCCTGAGGACTTGGATTCAACCCCTAAGCTGGGATTGCATTTTTGTTTGTTATTTCAACCACAAACCTTGTTAACAAGTTCATAGTATGATTCATAAAGTCTTTATAGACAAACAGTAGCAGAAGACTGGCTTATACCTCCGAATATACCTTGCAGTCATATTGAAATATTTGTGCTGTATATTACTATATATGTCAATGTTTGCGGGGCAAACTCTAACATTAAGTCAATAATACTTTACACTACAGTATATGATCTACTGTATGTACAGAGTGAGACTGAATTTAAGTCTCTACTAGAAGTCTGAAAAGCCCAAAATTATGGCAAGCAGAACAAGGTTTCCTGAATATGCTAACTTCTCCAAAGAGATAGTGGTGGCTCCTGGGCTTACTGTCAAGCTGCTACTGTAGAGCTATTGAGCAAGGCCCTTAACCAGCAACTGCTTGAACTGTAGATTGCAAGACTGAATCAGTTGCATGTCTCTCTGGATAAAAGCCTCTACTAAATTACAAACTATAAATACAGTTATGAACTATCAATAGTGGAAACTACACAAAATGTAGATTTTTTAAGTACACTGAATCCATTGGACCCTCCTGATGTAAAAGAGCCATGACCCCTACAGAAAAATACACAACAACCTGTCAGTAAGCCACTGGACACAAAGAAATCTCAATCAGATCTGCCAGACACAAAGTATAAGTGGTAAAAACATACATACATACACTATTACATGAACCCATGTTAGTAATGAACATTGTGAGGGTTTTTAAAGGAATTTGTTCTCTATGGTCATAGAACACTGTTTGAGCTTAAAATTCTGGGTTATTAATTTCAAGCTTAGAGAGGCATCGGTGACAGCGCAGTGTTACCAAGTATCAAAACAGCTACAACAGCCTCTGCTTTATGTGCTGATAAAGATAACTGATAAGAAGGCTATTTCACCTATGTAGCAAAGATCATTTTCTAGTTTCAAGCACAAAACACATGTATGCATAGGTAGTCCATACACACACCCACCCAGTACCAGACAGTGACTTTTGTTCTACCCATTTAGAGTAGGGAAATGGCTGCCTTATTACTGCTGTCAATTCTACTCAAACAAAGCACTCATGGACGTTGAAATAAAATGAGTGAAAAATGGCTTTTCTCCAGGTGACATTACCACCCTGCCTCCATCTTCCTTACTGTAGCCAAGGCCTGTTTCTGCCTCATGCTCCCTTTTTAGTAACCTCACTGGGAGTAAAAATGTGTATGTAAAAAAATATTTTGGAAAAGCTCCAAATAGCAGCATCTTATTCGCTGGCTGTTTGAGAACTTTATCACTTAAAAATCCAAAATACTATTTATCATTCAAATGAGACAAAGACAAAAAAGCTTAAAAACAGGGACAGCTTAGTGACATTAAAAACTGATCTCCTTACTCTTCCACCCTCATACTGTTCAGTTCTTTAACCCAGAGATCAGTCACTCAAGAGATTAAAGAATAGAAAGAGATTTCCAGTAAGTTAGAAAAATGGGGGAAAACGGAAAAATAGAGAGAGAGAGATTTACCAGACAGTGCTTATTTGTCAACTGACACAGCAATTTATATGGAATAGACCTACACCAGTTAGTCTTTAGTCTTTAGTCTTAAAAAGTAAAAAGTCTTAAAAAGTAAAAAAGTAATAAAGTAATAACCTTTTGCCTCACAATAAAGTTTTTATATCACTGTGAAAATAAAACATATGACTTCATAGGTGCAAAATAAAAATGTGGGAATAAGTCACAATTTACATCAGATTTTCCCACATCCCAGTGACTAAAATATCTTCAGCAATAACTAATTATTATACTTTCTCATGTACAACTAATACCGAAAAGGAGAAAAATCTAGGTGTTCTGTCTATAGACGCTGTCACTATTGGAGCAATAGAGATCTTAATTTGTCAATAATTGCACTTTCCAATAATCTATAACTTATCCACAAATGGCATAACATGAATTACATGACTGAATGTTTAACAAGCCTCTGTCTGACCAGTTCAGAGATGTTAGTCGCTTTGCTGATGTCAGTGATCAGTGACCACCCTATGATTTTTTTTAAGAGGTGTTGAGGTGTGGTAGATGTGATAACTACCTTAACTCCATTCTAATTGTCTCCCACGCTAACAGTTGGAGTTAGAAGCCATCACCTCAGTGTTACCTGAGACATCCGAGCTACAGTATCATGTGTGGGAAAAACTTTTGACCTGCTACTGACCTCTCTCCTCACCCCTTCAATGCTTGGCTTGTGTTTACCTTTCTCAGAGTTGGCTAACCATGTGAGATGTGTAAACCGGAGGGAAGGCACCACCAGAACTCAAATCCAGGTCACGTCAGTGGTAGGTAAATGATAATGACCTCCCTCCTCACCCCCTTCAACGCTCGGGTTACATTTGTCTTCCTCGTTGCCAATCATGTAAGTGTAATATCTGACCTGGCAGGAAGGCACTCCCGGGACTCAAACCCAGGTCTCTGTGGTGGGCAAGTATATTAAAATAAAACAAAAACACACTAAATACTAAACAATGGTACTGTAAAAAATAGAACCAACATACAGATAAACCCTATTTAATGACCAGCCGATAAGCTTATGTTCACTTGAACAACCAAGGTCTTAATAATTCTAACAATGTATAATAGAAAATGATGGATGTTGCCAGTAGACCAGCCAATCAGTGATGCAGGTCCACAAGCAGGAGCTTGGATGCTTGATTCTGTGTAGTTGCTTATTTGGCTTGCTTGCTAATCAAATCTCTCTCCCCAATATTCCTGCAAGTTGGAACTGTTCAGCCTCAAAACTTAAAAGGCAGGCTTATTATTTTACTATCCAATCAAGCGATCAGTTTCTCACAATTTTTGATGGCTTGATAGCTCATGTTTGGAATAAGGACTCTTCTATCTCAGTTGTGACTGATGTGACATACTTTTTGGTGTAAGTTACTTGTATTTTTTCTGGATAATTTCATGCTGTTTCATTTGTAACAGACTGTACATAGTATTTGCAAGTGTATGTGCCTGTCCTATTGTAAGTAGTAACCCCCAGCTGCCTTTATATTCTCTCTCAGCTATAACTACATAAACTGGTTCACTTCACAATCACTCTCTGTTCTTCTGACTGATCTTTTATGTTGTTTGAAATACTGTCACTCATCATGGGTTTTCAGCTGAATCTTTGATGCATTTACGTTTGTTTGCGTGCAGTCTTCTTGTAGAAATGTGTTTTATATTTACATAACAGAAGAATAAAAAGACTATGACTACTGTAAATTACCTGTTTCACAGAATGTAAGACCTTAAAAGGCACATATAGGTATATAAAAAAATGAAGCTAAGAACATTAAACAATACATTTAATATTAAATGTGCAGTCACCTCACAGCTCCAGTGTTCCTGGTTCAATCCAAACCTCAGACTCTACCTGTTTGTAATTTGCATGCCCTACCTGGACCAGGATTTAAAAAAATGAACAAAAGACTGAAATGGAATATGGATGAAATGAGAGCAAACATGCATTTTATAGTTAATGTAAGCACAAAAAACAGTTCTTAAAAACATTACACCACATGTTGTATATGTATAACTATGTATGTGACAAATATATGTCTAAAGTAAAAAAAAACAGGCTAAAAGCAAACAAAACTTAACAAAAATTAATAATATTAGATTTACATTTAGTCATTTGGCAGATGCTCAACTTACAACTACTGTATGAAAACCCTGCACCACTATGGTCCCCAAAATTACAAAACAATTGGAAAGTAGTGAAGCCTAAATTGTGATGACACAGTTAAGTCTTTGAAGTTTCAGTTACTGCGGATGAGAAGAAAACCTTATAATTTAATACGAATTACCATGTAAATAGCAGTATATGGCACACAGAAACAAACAGAAAATGCTCAAAATGCTCTCTACGCTTTCAAAAGATATTCTGTGGATGTGTGAAGGTTGAGCAACGTTCTATATTCTGGTTGTAATTCTGTAAAAATGTTGCATAGAAAATCTTATTTCATCTGAATAACTGTGGGACATACCAGTTTTGGTGAGGGGATTGGAGAAGAGCTGCTGCAGCAGTCTGTTCTCAGATGTTCTCAAAACAACAACAATGTCTGCAGGAAGGGTGTCTCTGTTCTTTTCCAAAAACCCATGTGCATCGTACAACACCTTCAGAGTGACAGCATATATTAGTCCTGATGTATATCTAAAACTTAAAAAATGCCACTGAAACGTTACACAGCTTAAAATTCTGAATGACGAAATCTGGAAAGGGATCGTGTTTCTATAGCAAAAAGAGAATGGATAAGAAAATTACCTTTCCAGCATAGTGCTGAATTCCAAAGCTTAACTCCACACGTTTTGGTCTCCAGAAATATTTGGACCTCAGGTTGTCCTCGAACTTGTCTTGTGATAAGAAGAAAACATGTCTTACCATTTTAGTTTCAATTAAATGCTTTTGAGATTCACTAAAAGTCCATACACAATAACAGAAACAGAAAAAAGGCAGATGTAAAGAAAACGTATGATACCCAGATGGTGACTTACCAACAAGTGTCTGGTCTGTTGCCTGAGGGAAGCGGCTCTCCTCATCCAGTAGTGACAAAAGCCCCATGGGTTTCTGTAGGAACATATCCAAAATTGGTCTATTGTCCTCATATTCCACTAGACTGGCATCCACACCTTCACTCTGATACTCCATCTGACAAAACAAACACAAACAGGCAGCTGTGAGATCTGCACCTTGATATTGACTAGATAGATAGATAGATAGATATTAGTGGTATTCAGATCGATCGACCACCGATTGGCCGAGAGCAGCAACAGTCAGACGGCAATTAAAACAGCCCAAGAATTATTTCTCTTCATAAAG
This sequence comes from Parotocinclus haroldoi, assembly GCA_034779995.1. NCBI lineage: Eukaryota > Metazoa > Chordata > Actinopteri > Siluriformes > Loricariidae > Parotocinclus > Parotocinclus haroldoi. The sequence goes on from JAUZST010013092.1 coordinate 10,031, forward strand.
ATGGCAAAGGAAATTGGCAACACCCTGAGAGTGAGCTGCAACACGATAGCCAAGACCATACAGCGTTGTAACAAGGAAGTTTCCACTCAGAACAGGCCTCGCCATTGTCAATCAAAGAAGGGGAGTGCACATGCTCAGCATCATATCCATATCATCAGGAGTGCTGCCAGCATTGCTGCAACAGTTAAATGAGTGGTGGTCATCCTGTCCATCCTGACCATATGCCACACAGTGTATCACAGAAGCCTCTTAATGTACAAAAAAAAGCCAGCTAACAGTTTCCTGAAGACAAGTTGACTAGGCACATGGATTAATGTCCTGTGATATGAGGAAACCAAGATAAACTTATTTAGTTCAAATATTGTTTGTTTCAAGCGTGTGGTGGTATGAACCATGAATGCCAATAGGTAATGTGACATATTGAAGCAAATAATTATCCCTTCCCTTCAGAAACTAGACCACAGATTTGTATTCCAGCATGATAACAACTCCAAACACACCTCCAATACGACCACTGCCTTGAAACTGAGTATAAAGATCACGCATGTCTCCAGACCTACACCCTATTGACCACCTGTGGGCCATTTTCAAAGGGAAGGTGGTCAAGCACAAGGTCTCTAACATCCACCAGCTCCATGACGTTACGGAGTGGAAGAGTATTCCAGTGGCAACCTGTGAATCTGTAATGAAATCCATTCCCAAAAGACTTAAGGCAGTGAAGGAAAACAATGGTGACTGCATCAGTAAAAAAATAAAAAATTGTAACTGAAAACACTTTTTGGATGCTTCAATAGAAAGATCCCCTGAGCACAGTTCTACATCAAATAAAAATTAGAAACTAAATAAACTATGGTAAAAGCTTAATAAGCTATATCACAACAAATACCTTCTATACTCCACAATAATAATATGCTTACACAGACAAATCATGGCAGATTATGATGTAACCATGTTAAAATCAGAGCTTACAAACAGCAGTGCTATGTTTTTTATCAATAAGGAGGAGCACTCAATGGCAAATTTTATTCCCATTCAACTTTGTAATTAAGCTTACTAATGGATGCTCTCTCTCTCTCTCTCTCTCACACACACACACACACACACACACACACACACACACACACACACACACACACACAC
>JAUZST010013093.1:0-11170 GCA_034779995.1 Parotocinclus haroldoi
GTGTCAGAAGTGTATTCTTGTTTAGATTCCTGATTATTAGAATGGATTATGTTACTGATGTCTTAAAGCACTTTTGTGAGTCGCTCTGGATAAGGGCGTCGACTAATTCCGGTAAATGTAAAATGTAAATGTACATTTCTGTCGTTCCCAATCTCCCTATAGACTTGACATGCCAAGACCCCAGCAACGCCCATACTGCAGTTTGGCCAGGATGGGGTTTCCCCATAAGTAGGTTGATGTCAATGGTTCAAGTGCCAAATATTTAGTGGTGTATCCTGTTTATGGTAATGTAAGGTTGTTCTTCGCTCTTGGGTCTGTATTTTCTGTTTCCTCGTCCAGTCTCACCTCCCTGACCAATAGTAACTGTGTGATAGCACCCCAGACTGGAAAGTACCGACTGGACTGGGTACTAGGGTCACCACCGTCATGGGCTAGAGAATTTCCAATTTCCTAATCTCATGCATTACACCTTATTAAATGCATAAATACAACACAGTTTCTTTTTTCTGTGAGTCGTAAGGTTGTAAATATTTTTGTTATGAGTTATTTATGTGTTATGAGAAAATTCATATCACGATATTTTCCGCTGTCAGTATGACAATACTGGCAAAACTAATCGCCATTCAAAAGTAATCATCATATACATTACCTTATGAAGTCAGTGCATTAGAGTGGGTCATTTCGGTAGAAAATCTTGCTTTTCCATGTTCCGTGTTTACTAGTTGCAGATGTTTGTGTGTTTCGTCTGTTTCACTGTTTCAGGGTTTATTACTGTATCATGGAACAGTTTCATATCAGCATTTACTTCAGCTCTCGTTCCAGTTCATATCAAAGGTGTTGAATGATTTTTAGGTCAGGGCTCTGTGGAGGCTTGTCAGCTTCCTCTACACTAAACTTTACGAAACACTTATTTATCAGATCATTATCTGATCATGCTGTCGACCTATATACAGGACTGTACAAGTTTTAGATTACATTAGATTTGTTGTATTAGCAACTGTATAATGGCCACACACAATTTACTGTCAGTGGTTGGACCCAAAACTTTTAAACTTGCGTTTGTCTCTTATCCTCATTCCAATCTTTGAGAGCTTTAACACACCTTGGCCTTTTCACCCTCAGGATTTTTATTGAATTAATCCGAAATTAAAGTAATTTTGCTTTTACCCTCCCAAATCTTCAGTTCCTGATCAAGCTTCTTCAGACAAACCAAAGTTAATTTGTCATCCCAGTGGAGCTGCCAGGTGCTGCTATCGCTCAAGTGTAATAAATTGTCAGTGGATCCTGTAGAAACTGTTGTTATAGGTTCTGAATGCTACATACACTTGCCCTGTACTTTCTGGTTGTACTTTAGTAAAGAGAACGAGAAATAATTATAAATGGTCATTATGATATTGATTAAACAACGGTATATCTAATGTAATCGTGAGCTAAGGTCACAGTCTTGTTCCAGTTTAAGCACTAGCATTATTCCTTAAGTTCTCAGGCAGCCTGTTTTCACTTTCTGCTTTGTCATTCACCCTGATAAGAGAATCAAGGTTGTAATCAGACCGACTGCTCAAACTGATGCTGTAAGAATCAGTGACCGGGATCGTGACTTTCCATTCTAACTTGGATTCAGTCCAAACGTGTAGTTGAGTAAAGAGGCATTAAAACCCCATCAGAATGAACTGAAATGGCAGCAGCCTTTGTCAGTATTTTGTCTCGTTTTCTGTGGATCGATAAGACAGATCAAAACTGCAAAACTCAGGTGTCCAGTTTTGTGGCCTATAGCCAGTGGTAAACACAAACTGTCTGTGTCTGTTTTGAACATTTTTGAAAAATAATTAGTTATATTTTGTCATGAGACAATACTAAAGATACACTTTGATCGAATGTACAGTAGTCAGTCTACAGCTTGTATTACAGTGTAGTTGCCGTGCTGTCAAAACAAGTCGACACACAGCTATTAATGCACTGGCAACAAATGTGAATACACCCCAAAGTGAAAATGACCAAATTGTCAGAGTCAGAGAGGTTTTATTGTCATTTCAGCTACGTACAAGTACATATTGAAATGAAACAGCGTTCTTCCAGGATCACGGTGCCATACAGAACACAGTGCAAAACAATATGATACAGTGCAGATAAACGTACAATAAATACAAAAGTACACAGTCTATCATTCTGATCTCTAACAAGTAGTTACGGGACGAGACTTAGACGAGTGTTGTACAGTACATGATCATGTGTAGATGATACATGAAGTAGAACCGTGTTCTAACATGATATGCACTTAGCAGCGTTCCACCTGGTAGCAGCGAATATACTGTGCAAAAAATGCTAATTAGTGCAGGTTGCAATAACTGTGCAAGGATGCAAGTAACGGTTCAGAAAAGTAACATTGTGCATGTGTTACTGTCCGTCTTGTTTGCGTCCGAGTCCAGTTTTGAGGAGTCTGATGGCTTGTGGTATGAAGTCTGGTTGTGTTGGTCCGCATGCTGCTGTACCTTCTTCCAGATGGCAGCAGAGTGAAAAGTCTGTGTGATGAATGAAATGGGTCCTCCACAATGCTGAGAGCTCTGCGGATGTGCCCAAAGTGTCAATATTTTATTTGGCCACCATTATTTTCCAGCATTCCGGTTGGCATGGCGATCACTAGAGCTTCACAGGTTGCCTCTGGAATCCTTTTCCACTCCTCCATGACGACATGACAGAGCTGGTGGATGTTAGAGACCTTGCGCTCCTCCACCTTCTGTTTGAGAATTCCCTACAGATGCTCGATACGGTTTAGGTCTGGAGACATGCTTGGCCAGTGCAGCACCTTTGCCCTCAGTTTCTGTAGCAAGACAGTGGTCAAATTTGATGTGTGCCTGGGATTGTTATTATGTTACTGCCCCGTGGCCCACTTTCCGAGGGGAGAGGATCATGATCTGCTTCAGTATGAGGCAGTACATGTGGGCATTCATGGCTCCCTCAATGAACTGTAGTTCCCCAAGACTCGGGCAGCCCCAAACCATGACACTCCCACCACCATGCTTGACTGTAGGCAAGCCACACTTGTGTCTGCACTTCTCACTTGGTTTCCGCCCCACACACTTGAGGCCATCTGAATCAAATAAGTTTATTTTGGTCTCATCAACATGGTTCCAGTAATCCATGCTCTTAGTCTGCATGTCTTCAGAAAACTCTTTTCAGGCTTTCTTGTTCTTCATCTTTAGAAGAGGCTTCCTACTGGGACGACAGCCATGCAGACCAGTTTGATACAGTGTGTGGTGTATGGTCTGAGCACTGACAGGCTGACCCCCACCCCACTAACCGCTGCAGCAATGCTGGCAGCACCCCTACATCTATTTTCAAAAGCCAACCTTTGAATATGACGCTGAATACATCTACTTCATTGGTCGACCATGGCGAGACCTGTTCTGAGTTTTACCCGTCCTGTTAGACCAGCGTATGATCTTGGCCACTGTGCTGCAGCTCTCTTTTAGGGTGTTGGCAATTTTCTTATAGCCTAGGCTATTTTTTATGTAGAGCAACAATTCTTTTTCAGATCCTCAGAGAGTTCAGTGCAGAGTGACAAACTCGATAATGTGAGCTTGCACGTCATTTCGTAGATGATATGCATAGACATCACACAACTCTTAAGCATTCAGGACACGTTCATTCGATTTCATTAGTCTGTACACAGCCCCAGAAGACTGTTATCAGTCAGACCAGAGAGTGGTTTCTAATAGCGCTCTCAGAGGCAGCTTTCAGACTTTCCCAAATCCATCAAACTCTTAGTCCAAACAGACTGCATGTATGAAAACACTTGTTTTCGTATGGCCTGGGTGAATTCATGACTGAAAAAGTGATTGCAGTTGTCCAGGCTGGATAGCTACCGTTTCATTATGTGGCTTCTTTAACGTCGCTATCAGCATCAGTGGCCATTTCAGCAACATACACACACTCAACTTCACATCAATACACAAGGTTATAGCAAGACATATATATATATATATATATATACACTCAAGTGTACTCCAATTTAGAGTATTCGATTAGCCTGACATGCATATCTTTGCACTGTGGGAGGAAACCTGAGCACCTAGAGTAAACCCATGCAGACACCGAGAGGACATGCAGACTCCACCCTGGGATTGAACCCAGGACCTTCTTGCTGTGAAGCGGTGGTGCTACCCACCGAGCCCCCGATAGCTGCTGTAGATAACGTTACAGTGTTCCACTTCACCTAAATGACAATAGTGTGCTATAATCCACACTGTTAAATCTGCATAGTGGTACTGATAACTTTAAGCAGTTAGAGGTGTGTGTTTACACTTTTGAGATGGGCATCTCATAAGCCAGACGTCTGTCTTGTAAAATCAGTGAATGACCGATTGACTGGATTTGGTTTGGGGCAAGTGTGTGTACATTTGATTTTTACATTAAACGATTCGTTGATTAATGAGTTGCTCGCTGACCATTAACAAGTGGTCCCCATCACTCCCTTGTTAGGCAGTATTTCACTGAATCTTGTTCCCAACACACAGATGATCCGTGGAATCTCTTTCAGGCTGAGCCTGCAGACAAGGATGCTTCTTTTACTGCATCATTCTGCATTGTGTGTCCTCGTTAGGCTTTATGCTTGCTCTTTGTGTGGCTATGAGCTGAATTGCTATGCAGCAAATGTCCTATTTAGAATGTGGAAGGAAGTGAGCTTGTTTTCTGTCCATGTGCACGTGCAGTCTCAGAGAAAGCCGGTTGACCTCAATCGTGGAACCATGGAAACAATGAGAGAAAGGGGTGAATAGAGCATGTTCAGACACACCTGGGTGGTCGCCTTGGCGTTATGGAGGTTGGCCCCATGGGAGTCCAGCCGGAGTTTCTGCAGACACATTTGATTATTCCAAGTCGTTGATTCATTTTAATGGTCAGTGAGTAAACGCAAGAAATGAATGAATCATTACATAGCAATGAGGGGAAATGATGTTTTAATCAGTTGCACCATGTCTAAGGAGTTTTTCCTTTCCACTGTTTCCTTGGATTTGCTAAATTTGGGCTTTGAGTCTAGATAACAGATAATAGAAAATGTATTGTAAAATCAATATAGAAATAAATCTGATTTCTAATTTACCTCTGGTGTCAGGCACTCAACTACGTCCTCAACCCACAAATGCATGGAGGAAACCTTGTAGTAAGGAAACTATCTGTTGTAAGTCGCTTTGAATACAGGAGATCCTTTAGAGCTTCTTGCATTATATTACATACAGGACTGAATGGAATAAATATTAAACTTTGAACTTCAAAAACAGTATAGAAAACAGCAAATAATACAGTAAATAATATTTCTGGTTTTGTAAGCTTTTTCAGAGCTTCTGCTATATTCTTTTATTCTAAAATGGAAACTTCACTGACTATAATCAGAAATGACTCCCCCTGATGAAGTAATCTATCCCTCTAAGGTACTGCATAACGACTTTTAGCATAAGGTCTGATAAGGATATTATCCTTATTAATATGCCTATTAACCTACGTATCCCATCAACATGCGTAACAGTGCAGCCTCTGGTACTGAAGGGTTCATTCAACAAAACAGTACAGCAATGCATTCTTAACTACACTATGATGTTACAAATAAAGAAGAAGGCATGCAGCTGTCTGCGATTTCGGTTGAATCAGCGAGCGGCTAGCGGATCTTTGGCTAGCATGAGAGTCTTTATAAACACAGATTATGCTGATTAGATACAAACTGGATCTGCGAAACAAGATAATCAGAAAAGCAAATTAGAAGCCAAAGAAATTTGATTGGTTACGCAAATTGGATGCAAACTCAACTGTGGTGATTGAGTAGCAAGTGATGTATTTATGGGGAGAACATGAGCATGTCAGACTGGATGAGAGTGCCCCCACATTGACTGTTCAGTAGGGTGTGTGGTCACCCAAGACTGGCAAAACACACTGACAGTGATGGAGCATGCACAGGATCGGATTGTTGCACAGTTCTAGTTGTAGTTCTTTGTTGTTTTAAATCTGATTTTTGTATCTTGGTTTTGTATTAAAAAAATGTAAACCGTTAAAAAAAAAGCAAAACTGTTTATTTTCTGCAGTGCTCTTTTATCATCTTATCTGGTAAGTCTGAGGCTGTAAAATACTTTGGATTGGATAAGGAGGTCAAATGAAGAGGCATATCAGGATATCTGTGGTACTGCTGCAGACTTTTAATTGAATTTTTAGCAGAAATATCTGTGTTGATCCACCATCCTGTACGCTGCTGTTCATTTACATTTGTTAAGCCTGGAAATATTTATACTGCTCACAAAAATAATTAACTATCCCCTAATTTTTGAGATCAGTATAATTTTTCCCTTTCAAGTTGTGTTATTGTTCATCTTCACTTACAACTAAAGGGAGGCTGCAAGAATGTTTAGAACATCCAATGTTTTGTGTAATTCCACTCTACATGTCTAGGTTTCTACCATCACTGCCTCTGCATATTTCTGTGCTTACTCAGTTTTCCTGGCAGGTTTTGGCTGATGGTTTAGAGTTTGTCCGTTTGAAGCAGAGAGAGAAGTAACACACACGTCTTATAACGTGATCCCCGATCAGAGACAAAGTGTTAAAAAGGCGACTTTGTCTCTCTCAATAGAATACGATACGTCCTGGCCGACTCCCAGCTCACAGGGTCAATTAATTAATTAATTAGTCATTTCTCTTTCTCTTGCACAGATGCTGTCAAAATGGCCTTCATCACAGAGGTATGAATCAAACCACGTGTAATGTTTCATAAATCGTGCTTCCTGGTTCATTTGTAACCCCAAGAGGCCATGGTTGACTTAATGGCTTACTGAATTTCCTTTAAAAGGAAATAAATGTATTTAGGCAGCAGTGATGACATTGAGTCTCTCTGTCAGATGCCATCATCCTCAGGCCAACCAGGTCTTGGGAAGAAAATTGGACATCGAGGAGTGGATGCATCAGGAGAGACAACATACAAGAAGGTACACACACGCACTTTTAGCGCTTTTCCTGAAGACTGTGGCATTTACTGTAGTTTTGTTGGTGTAGCAGATGGTGACTCCCATCAACCGTTCTGACGTTCTTTCACAGACCACATCATCAGCTTTAAAAGGCGCCATTCAGCTGGGCATCGGCTACACAGTGGGCAACCTGAGTTCCAAGCCTGAGAGGGACGTGCTCATGCAAGACTTTTATGTGGTGGAGAGCATCTTCTTTCCCAGGTCTGTAGGAATCACTGCATGAAATACGGCCATACCCTGCTACATGAAATAGAATAATCAGCAAAGGTTTTTCGTTTTGTTTTTTTTAAACACAATGCATCAGTAGTTGGTATGTTTCCCCTTTCTCTATAATGTAACTCAAGCTGGACAAGATGGGGACTTTAAGGTACTGGAAAGCTTAAGGTACTGGACTGTGGACCAGGAAGTCAAGGATTGAAATCCTGAATTCTACTGTTGGGTTATTAAGCATTACCGGGAACTGGCTGGGAAGTTTGTACAGTTGTATCAGTATCAGTCAATCTGGATAAGAGCATGATCTAAATGTAAACGTTTGTACTAAATCTGATTATCCATTTTGTTTAAAATAATTTCACATTATTCCAACGAACACCTTGTGATGTTTCTAAATACTTGGCTGAATACTTTGTCTTAAAGTCCCCCCCCCCCCCTTAAATGCTCAATGTTCAGGTTTAGGTCAGGTGACTGGAAATTAAAGTTCGTTTACATTTTACATTTACGGCATTTAGCAGACTCCCTTATCCAGAGTGACTTACAACTCATACAGTCTTACAACTCAAACAATGGTGGGTTAAGGACCTTGCTTAAGGATCCAACTGTGGCAGCTTGGCAGAGGTGGGATTTGAACCCAGGACCACTCCACACTCCAGCCAGCTGCTTCAAACTGCTAATCCTGTGTTGCCTATGCCCATTCCAGGGTAACCCCCGGTCTCACCCTGCGACCCAGAAGAGGCAAACTGTAACTATACAGTTGAAATAAGTCATTCCTGGATGCTAGCACACCACAGTGGAGACCAAAGTTGAAGTCTCTGCCTGGTCTTGCCAGAAGATTAGAAGGCGTTAACAGATATCAGTTAAGAAATTAGAATAGAGCACAGATTGTGAATAGACCTTCAGTTCTTCTTCTTCTTTCTTTTTTCTCATTCGAATCTGTCAGCTCACGATAATCCGACTACTATAATGGCTCAAGTGTAGCCTTAATAAATACACATGTAAATGACTTCTAGCCAGTGCATTACTAGTGAATAGTCCTGTTGTACATACTTGTTGTGCGTTCGTGAATAGCTGTGGTGGTGCAAGTCAATGTGTCTGTAAGAGTAGAAATCTGTGTGCTATTACTGACTTTGTGTTACGCGTTGTGTTCTGACACATTGTCTGAAAATGAATAGCGTTTTTTTTGGACTGCTGTAGGAAGCGTTTAAACCTAGGGGCGTGCGAGACTGACAAAAAAGGATATTACGATTTTGTCAATAATAAAACAAATCCTTGAGGAAACACTGAATAACTAGACAATACTTTGTCAGCGTATGTATTGGGTCTAAAGTATTCAAAAGTTGGTTGCACCCATCTCTACCCTGCCTGAATTGGCACCGCGTCTTTCGTGATGTAACTGGTGACAGCGTTGCTTTTCCTGTCGTAAGGCACTTTTTGCATAATGGCTATAGTAAAAATTGTGTTTTGGTGCTGGACCTGGCTGGATTAAACCTGTTGTTGACAGCTGCTTGCATAAAAAGTTTGTCGTAATCTTTATATTCTGCTAGGTTTGGATATCGTTTGAGTTTTATTCCTTTATTACTCCGCATGTACTGGATATGCTTGCTCTGTCTGTGGAGCTGCTAATGCAGCGTTTGGGCTAGGAGTGTGCAGTCGCTTGAACATGGCACACTGCTGAAGCTCAGTATCATGCAGGTGTTGGAGGTGAAACCTCATTTGCAACAGCTCAACCTTCCAAGCACATTGCACTGGGGCTGTGATGGCCTAGTGGGTAAGATACTAGACTATGGACCAGAACGTTCAGGGTTCAAGTCCCAGCTCTTCCAAGCTGCCACTCTTAAATCCTTGAGCAAGGCCCTTAACCCACAATGACTTGGATTGTAAGACTGTATCAATTGTTGCTTCCCTTACAATTAAGCATGTTTTATTAAAATGTTCAAAAGTTTCAGCCATCAGGAGTGCTTTTTATAGCGTAAAGAACATGAAGGAGTCGTTTGAAAAGATTCCACCAGTTAAAGTTAAAAGCTTTTTAGATGCTCTTGGTCTAAAACAAATGATCTGAACAAATAATTTAAAACAAATAATGTTCAGGTTTTTTTCAGCATTTGTGGATGCCATAAAATAGCCAGATGTAGAAGTTGTTGCTAATATGGCAATAATCCCAAACAGACAAAGAAACCAGTATCAATTGTAAGTTGTAAATGTAAATGTAGCCTTTTTGATTTCTCACACAAAGTGAGATCGTCCATTTCCCGCTGATGTTCTAGCAGAGCATATCAAAACAAAACTATGTGGTGGCGTACGTGATTACACAATGCGCCTGGCACCTCCTTTGCACTAATCGCCCATGAACTCGAATCATAAAATGTGTTAGTAGGAGCCGGTAAGTGGAATCGTAATTCTAAGTGAATGGATACCTGGTTCTTGTGCAAGCTGAATATGGGATTTCTTAAGGTGTTGTGTTTTGACTGTTTTTTTGCGATGTAAGTGACATACTAATACATACATACATTTTATTTAAATGTACATCTCAGAGCATCTTACAAATAACAGAGAAGGTGAAAGTTACAGGTCTTGTTCAACAGTGGCAGCCAGAACGCCTGGTTTGCCCCCAAGAGCTTTAATCACCGCCCTCTCTTCCTCCATAAATGATCCGATGATGGCACAGAAGAGAAAGCAACATGGCAACAAATATGGGCTTGATGTTGCTGCATTCGCTTAAGGCTATACAAATTTAATTTCACACGTTGTTGCATCCTGAAATGTGTCGGAACAAATTTATGATGTGAGCTACACAGCGTTCCAGGAAAGTAATTACTGACACATTTGTACCTACCTAAAGCTAAGGAGTCATACATAGAGTCTGTTTTCTCTGCGATGTCTGACAACAATAGAAATGCCAGACTAGTATGAACTGTTTGTTATGCAATGGCCAGCCATTTTACTTTCAATTATATGCATTGAGTCTGTTTGGACTTGTGATGTGTCAAAAACAAAAGGGCGCACCATAATTGCGACATCATTATGTTTACTTTACTGGCTGTTCCTAATTATTTCAGTTAGAAACTGTAGCTATTGTGCTGTATCTAAATAAATGACTGTATTTCAGTGAAGGGAGCAACTTGACACCAGCGCACCATTACCCCGACTTCCGTTTCAAGACGTATGCTCCAGTGGCCTTCCGTTATTTCAGGGAGCTGTTTGGGATCCGGCCTGATGACTACCTGGTAAGAACACTATTTATATATACTTACTAAATGGGCGGCACGGGACACATGGACACACGCTGTCTCACAGCAAGAAGGTCCCGGGTTCATTCATTCAAATAACTACACACGGGGTAGGATGCCTTTACTTTAACGTAGTACATTAACGGCACAGCGGCAAAAGTACTTCCAAAATAATAGCAACGTGTTTGAACAGAATTTAAATAAACCCAAAATAACCAAGATGGATAAGATTTCATTGGTTGAATGTTCGGAAAGTTGACATTTGCAAACATTTGAACATACACACAAACACAATGTAACAGTAAATGTAAATGTAACAGTTAAAATGTAAAATGATCATACACTCACTCTCAAAATAGCAGTAAATAAATAATTAAGGGTTTGTTTAGCTCCTGTTAGCCCTGCTCTGTTGGAATGAGAGAGAAACCTGGGAACTGAGTAAGACAAACGGGGGATGAAAAAAATTATAATTATTATTTTTGTCCTTACAAATACAAGACGTAATGTCATTTGGTAAGTTCTTCAGGCTCATATTATTCACTTTATTTAAGAAAACCATTCTGAATGCAAAGTAACTCTGAATAGTTTCACCTCTGTGTTCTGCATGTATTTTGTGGCTTTCGTAATACTGCCTAGAATGCTAACTGTTAATTCAATTCAATTCAGTTTTATTTCTATAGCGCTTTTTACAACGTAGCATCGTCTCAAAGCAGCTTTACAGTAATA
>JAUZST010013094.1:0-11170 GCA_034779995.1 Parotocinclus haroldoi
TGTGTGTGTGTGTGTGTGTGTGTGTGTGTGTGTGTGTGTGTGTGTGTGTGTGTGTGTGTGTGTGTGTGTGTGGAAACTGGAATTACTATATGCTTAACTAGCTAAAGTAAAACAAAAGCAGTCAAATAAAAAAAACCTCAATTTTATTCTGTTTTCATTTTGCAGCCCAATATTTACTTTGCTTGGATTATAGTAAACCTTCATGTGGATAATTGCATCTGGGAGGAAGCAAGTGTGGGTATATTTTATTAAACTTTCCTACGCTAATTCCATGGATAAAACTCTTTTGTATATATGTAACAAGTTCAGTACTTGGTTGTAACAAGTGGATATTTCAGTTACTGTTGCCCTTCAGTCAGTTTAAACCATGCTGGACATTATTCACTGACTGCATCTATTGTAAGATCATGACCTGCTCGTTGACTCATTGTCAAACTGTTTAATGAATGCCGCTCTTAATATAATTCTACTTCTACCTACTTGTTTCACTTTCTTCCCACCTTTGATTAACTGAGGAAATTTAGTAGTGGTGTAGTACTCAAGTTCAGTCTAGACCATTAACAAGCTGTCTCAGTCTTGCCTCGGTGCGGTCTTGAATTCATTTGAGCTGTCTCATCTTGGTCTCGTGGAAAAATTGGACTCTGAAATTGTTGCTGAGATCAGCTGAGCCCAATGTGTGTGTCTGAGGTATCCTTGTTGAAGGTAAACAATCTATTAAAACATTATTAATCAGTCCTTTCGCCACATGCCTAAATGAAATCTACACTCATATTGGCTAACAGGGTAAAACAAGTTGGTACTCTTCTCGTTTAGCATTCAATCAATGAACAGGTTTTGTTTTGAGAGGTTTTGCAGACGTCTATGACTTCAAGTGTGATTTTCAACCGCTCGTTTTTGTCCACAAAATCTGAAGTTATTATAATGTTTTCACATTTGATAATAAAAGGATAGATATGGATAGAAGGGTGTTGTTGATATGTTTATTTTTACCTTATGTAGTGATTTATAGTAACTAAGTTTGACAGAAGAAAGGAATCAGAATCACCTGCTTCCATAAGTTATACTGCCTTAGTTTGACTAAAACTATAATAATAATAATAATAATAATAATAATAATAATAAATAATTTAGGCTATATATGATTATTTTCACATTTTACAAAATATATGATGGAATATAATATTATGTATGAATAATTATAATTATATTATAGTATATAATGTATAATGTATACAAGGTTCATTATAAACTTATTAAATGTTTTCCATGTTCTTGTTGTAACACGAGCCTAAAAAGGCGGAGACACACACAGCGTGCAGATGCAGGCAGAAAGTTTATTAACGAGCGGCAGGACAAAACATGGTAGACAAAAGACAAAGGACGAGGTACGGAAACCGAGGTCCAAATGGTAGGTAAGCGCGATAAACTAAAATGCAAAAACAAACATAAAACAGAAAGTATGCGACGAGGGCGTACACGCAGGGTAGCAGCCACAGGACTTTGTGCCAGTACAGTGCCAGGAGAGAGTATAAAAAAGGGGAGCTAAACAAGTCCCAGGTATGAGCAAAGAGTGTGTGATAGGAGTTCAGATGATGATGCAAGTGTGATATTTAAATTGCTAGCACCGCCAGTGGGCGTGACACTTGTATGATAATAAAATCTTAATATGGTCTTGATCTGGTTTCAGTCCTGGCCACTGCCTGTCTTGGGTGTCTCAGACTTGACTGATAAAAGTCAGACTTGATGTGTCAGACTGGTCTTGGTTTTGACTATGACAATAGAATTTAGTGGGTTTTGGGGCAAAAAAAGAGAATGAGAGAAAACAAGAAACTGAAAACTTGAAAAAAAAAAAAGTGTAACGATAAAACGGGTAAAAATAAATGTATACCAATGGAACTTGCTGGTACCATGGACCTAGTTACAGTAAAAGCTGACGGAAATAAATATTCATTCAGTTTTGGTAGAACGTAAAAAACTCAGCCCAGTTTGTTGATTTGTTTTCCTTTTCCAGAGGAGAAAGCTTTAAGAACTAGTTCCATTTCCCACAATTTCTTCCTCTTTACCATATAGGTGTATGTTCTCTAGGTCTCAAGTAATGCATGTTCGTTGGACTGATCCAGCTCTGGGTGAGCAGCAAAGCCCGATCTTCATGTTGCAAGACATATTTGGGATTTGAACCCAAGCCCAAAGAAACGTCTTCACCCAGAATCACTGGGGTTGATATTACACTGAACAGTTCTACAAAACAATAAAGTGATTGTATTAAACTCTCTGTAGTCACGTCTATAGTTTAGATGTCTAATAATAATTGTTTTATGGAAATGAATTTGAGCAATTCCCAGAGGCTGTGGCCAATTACTGCTGTGTTGCTCGGTGATTTCCTGTGGAGATTTAGTTTTTAAATTGACTATGAAGCCGTGCTTTTTCCTGCTTGTTTTGCTGTGTTGTGGGACACATAGTGCACTGGTTATCAGTGTTTCCAGAAAGGACACATTATCAAACCAAAATGTAATCTCCTCAATCTTCATCCTAACTCAGCAAAAAAAAAAAATGAAGGCTGTCCCCGCAGTTTCTCAAGTCAGGTGGGTATTACTCAGAACCAGAGAGCAATAAACCTTTCTCATGACACTATATCAGGTTCAGTAGAGATATTCTTCTGTTGCTCCAGAGTTCCAGTATGAGTGAGTGTGAGTGTGCATGTGCCCTGCGATGTACTGCCACGTAGTGTTGCACTTTGACAGGGGGAAATTGAATGAATGATTGAGAAAAAAATATTTTTAAAACCATATTCTCTTTAAGTTTGTCTTGAATCCCCTGATCCTGACTAGGACCACACAGCTTCTGGTACCAGGTTACAATCCTTGCCTCTTGTTCCTGTCCGTCTGAAGGCTGTCATGTCCATGTGGATTTTTCCAGGGCACTCTCACTTCACCAAAAGCATGTGACACTAAATTGCCCCTAGCTTTAAGTGAGTAATACCCTGCCATAGATCTGCACCCTAACAAGGGTGTCCGTTCAACCCAGGCTCAGGAATCCATTAATAAATAAATGAATGAATACCCACTCACATAATATCTACTTTTTAAAAATTAATCAATTTATAGAGAGAGATTTGTTCCTCCCTTTACTGCCAAATTAACAGTTTTCCTCCCTCCAATGACCCGCCTCACACGCACCTCTTCTCAGTTAAGGAGTTGTAGGCTCACCAGTGCATCTCTACAGTTCACGGCTTCCGACCTTTGCTTATTCCTGTTGTCAGGCATCTCCACACAGAGGAACACACTACACTTGCCCTGTCCATCATCTATCTTTTCCAGCTTCTCCAAACGACAATGGGACTGTTGTTGAGGCAGCAAAGAGATCATTCTTTTCCGGAGTTCTCATCTTCTGACATAGCGGGTTGTGCCAGGCCAGTAATACCACCAAGCATGAATCACAGCGTTTGTGAGTTAGCAAAATAGACAGGAGAGACAGAAATTTGAGAGTTAAAAAGAAAGAAACGTACATCTAACAAATGGTCTACCTTACAATTACCTTGCTCTGTTGATCCACAGCTGGTTCTGTGGTCTAGATTGGTAGATAAATCACGCTGCAATTTGAGATACACATAATTTGTGCGGACCTGGTGTTGACCGCCTGTTTTGCTTTAGTTGATTAGAGAGATGAATTGCACTTGGGCAGGATTAGACCTTAATAAATTGAACGGGATTCCAGCTGTGTGCTAGCGCGCGCCCGCACACACACAACACACACACACACAACACACACACACACACACACACACACGCACGCACACAAACAAACATACACACACCACACACACACGTACTGGTCATTAACTGATGAGCTGAATCAGTTGTATTGCGCCAACGTCTCCAGACCGTTTTTCGTGTCTGACCAGAGCTGCTTTCTCCTGCAGGGGTTTGGAACTAAAGCTCATCTACATCCGTCCACAGGGGCGGGTACACAACGGGGACACAGCGGGCAAGAGCCAATCAGGAGGCTGCCGCCGCGCGTCAAATTCCCCTCGCGCTTTTGAGCTCTCGCTCTCCCGTGGTATAGCGGATTGCTGACCTGAGAGGGAACGCTGGAATAACCGAAACCCGCCTGCGAGTCACACTCTGTCCCACTGCGCACGAGTTTTTACGCACGGGACCTTTTTACGTTTATTTAATTCACACACAGTCGGTTTGTGATTTTAGGAGCGTTATTCTGTCATTATAACATAGTGCTTTCAGTATAAGGCTTACTGGGGGATTTAACGTCTTTTTTTAACGTTCCGAAACGCGCGCGCCAGTCTGGCGTTACTAATGTAAATTCAACATTTCAGACCGAAATTTGAACGGGTTGAAATGTTGTAAACCGCTCGCCCACTTGTCTGCAGTAAATAGTATAATAAGAACCGTAACGAACTTTGACTTTATTGAAACGGTTTCACTGTCTGTTGGTAGTGGTGTAAGACGCGTTGAAGAAACCGAATGGTTTACCTAACGTGTTTTTAAACGCTTCATCTCGGTAACGTGAAGGTAAACCGATGAGGTTCTGGAAGTTTGACGTTTGTTTGTTTATCAGACCGGAGGATTAAGGGGTATAGGATTGCGCCGGTTGGATGGACTCTCTGTATGTAGTGTGCAGCTGTGTGTCCGCGTGAAGACTCGGTCGGTAACGGCGGGACAGAGGCAGCGCGCGCATTGTCAAATCTCCAGCTGCTTGTTCAGCGTCCATAGGTAGGCGCGTGCCGCCCGGCGTGTCTCAAGCTACGGATATATAACGGTTTCTCCAAGCGCCAGGGAAATGATCCGTGTAGGACTCCTGCTGTACCTGCTCTACATCACGGGTAAGATCCCCCTCCTTTCAACTCCTGTCACTCGATAGACTGTAAACATGTATAGGCATTTATGTTTGTACTTTTCGATTTTAGAATGCACTCTTTTCCTTGCGTTAAATTGGCGTAAAATCCGTAGAATTGTGCGCACGCTAGTTTTCGTTTAAACGTCCTATATTTCATATCATCCAAGTAATCACTTGATTATTTGCTTCTTATTTTTAGATCACATGTTAGAAAAAACTTCAGTCTTCAACTTAGTGGAAACCCGAAATGTTTTTCTAAACAATATAATAATTTCTTTTAGGCGTGACTAATTTAATTTTAGGGACCCTTTTTGAACACCACACAAACCATTTTGTTGCATTATAATGATGCTGATCTTGTGTTCTTTTTGTATGTAAGTCATTTTAAGAATTATGAATAGACTATTGCTTAAGTCCTCCTTCTCTTTTGGGTACTCTCAGGTAAAAAAGAAACTGTTTTGACCACTTTTCGAAGTGCTGTAAATGTTTGAGTTCTTCAAACAACACAATTACCTGCCTACCATCCAAGAAGAGGATCAACAGCAAACATTTAAAATTATTTACCATTTCAAAAGTTAATATACATAGCATGTTCTCTTATTTGATAGTTTCATCAATACTGTGCACATATCTTCAAAGTGTGTGCTCAGCGAGCCACCTGGGAATGCAAGCCGTATTTTAGTGTGGGTGATTTCTTGTTTTTGTGATGTGTAACAGTTACAATTTATACGTACTTAAGATCTTTATGATCTGAAAACAAATAATCACTCTTGTATGATTCAGTTTTACACCATTCACGAGTAAATGTTTTCTCCCCTAAACTTCTAAGACAGCTTACGGAAGGGTTTCAGTAATTACACATCATACAACAAGGTGGAAAATGCAGTCTGTTTGCAGCTCATTAAACCAAGCTATAAAGGACATAAAAAGCTAAGCGGATGGACCTGAATGGATTTTGAAGTGCAGGGATTGTGTATCTGGCTTGTGCCTGTTGTTATTTCTCTAAAAATGTGTTATGTGCTATTTTTGGACATTGGAAGTGTATCATGCTCTTGTATGCAGAACCCTGAGAACTAAGTGGACATTGTTTGTTTAAAGGTGGACTTATAGATTACGCTTTCTTTAGCAAAAACATGTAAATTCTAATAGGGTTTAGTAGCACTTGAAACTTTTAGACACCAGCAGGCGTTTTATTATCCATTAGTCTATTGTTCTCATAATGTGGCGCTTCACTGATTATATTAGATAAGCACATGATACTCTGTCATCATTTAGGGCAAGTGTCCTATTATATCGCTTTATACCCGTACTGCTGGAGCCAAATTCAACAGAGAAACTAAAGATCACGCACACCATTACACCTCTGTCTCCGTAGACTTTACCTCTGTTTGAAGGCTTGGCTTCTCAGTAGAACATATTGTCCATTTGTTGTGTTACGAATTGTGTTTATATTGAGGTTCTGAGTCGGTGGCTGTCACCAGGTTGTTTAATTGCTTAATTTAATTGTTAAGTCCTAGTAGACTGACATGATTTATTGAACGAGCGGAGGCATTTGTAGAAATATGATTCGCCCAAACGTATAACAGATATTTTAGGACACCTTTGTCACTTATAATATACTCCGAGTTACGTACGTTCTCATTTTCAGTCAGAAAAATTCCAGTATACTTGTTTGAAGTACTTACTAAATCATATTCTGTTTTCATCTTTGACATTTGACAAAATAGAATCACAGAGGCAGCAATTTACTAGCCCACCAAAGTGGTGAGCTGGGTTTGAGTCCCTTCCAAGCGGGTCAGGTGTCACAAAGACCTCGCTTGATAGTGTGTGAAGGAGGGGTGGTTGGATGTGAAGATCCTTCCTCCAGTACTCCAGCATTGCAGCACCTGCGTTTACTTTGAAGCCAAATGTTTACATACAGTACTGGGAAAAAGTTTTAGACCACAATAGATTAGACATGCAAATTTTTTTTAGCAAAGGTATAACAACCATGCATAATTATTACACAATATGTTTGTTAGAATCTAACAAGAAAAGTACAGGACACCTCTATGGGGTATTCAAAAACTGAAATTATATAGGCTACAGCGAAAGGTATAAAGTGTGACCTCGCCATGTACTTGAACGATAGCAGCTTTTTGGAAGGGCAGTAGCCGAGAACGGTTTGTAAAGGCAACTAGTTGAAATGTCAAAGATGTACTAAAGCTCACAAAGATTGGAATGAAGATCAGTGGACTGGAGTATCATGTAGTGACAAATCCAAGTTTCCAATTTCTGGGTCCAGTTGTCAACAAATGTGATATACAGTGGAGAAAATAAGTATTTATTGAATAAGGTTTTCCCAACTACAAAGAACAGAGCATTCTGTAATTTGGATCGTAAATACACTCCAACTGTTAGAGACAGAATCTTTTAAATAATAAATTTGCATTTTATTGAATGAATTACATTTTGACCAACCAGCAAGAATTCTGGCTCTCATAGACCTGTAAGTTTTTCTTTAATCACACTCCAAACTCTCCACCATGCCATAGACCAGAGAGTTGTCTAAGGACACCAGTGACAAAATTGTAGACCTACACAAGTCTGGGATGGTTTACAGGACAATAATCAACAGCTTGGGGAGAAGGCAACAACTGTTGGTGCAATTATTAGAAAATGCAAGAAACACAAGTTGACTGTCAGTATTCCTCCATCTGGGGCAATGTGCAAGATCTCACCTCGTAAGGTAAGGATGATTCTGAGCACGGTCTGGAATCAGTCCAGAACTACACAGGAGGACCTGGTCAATGATCTAAAGAGAGCTGGGACCGCAGTCTCAAAGATGACCATTAATAACACAGTACGCCATCATGGATTAAAATCCTGCAGGGCACGCAATGTCTTCCTCACGCCAGCAAAAACGAACAATATTGCCAGTATTGTGGGAAACATTGTGGTAAAACTTGCAAAATGTGTATCGAATGCCTTTTATCTCCACTGTATAGTCATTATAACATTGCTAAAACAACAAATCTAGTACTGGTCTAAGTCTTTTGGACAGTTCTGTAGTTTATTGATGTGTGACTGGTGGGAGATTACACCAGGCAGTTATTTATAAAACTTGGATTTTTATTTTTGGAAGATGGATTAGATGCACACCAATCAGACACACTAATAAACCTTCTGACCAATAGTGTGTAGTATTGTATATTGTGTATGCCTCATGCTACCAAGGCTCTGAGCAGTCAAGATATGGACTCTGAGGAACTCTGAAGGTATTCTGTGGTATCTGGCACAAGAAGTTAGCAGCAGAGCCTTTCAACTGCAAAGCGGACCCTCCATGGATCAGACTTGTTTGTCCAGCACATCCCACAGGTGCTTGATTGGATTGAGATTTGGGGGATTTGGAGGCCATGTCACATGAACACTTTGTCATGTTTTTAAAACCATTTGGTCAAAGTTTTTGTAGTTTGACAGTGTGCATCATTGCACTGAAAGAGGCCATTGCCTTTATGGAATACCATTTCTATGCAAAGGTGTAATCAATCTGCAGCAGTGTTTAAGTGGGTGGTAATTGAGCATCACACCGCCAATGTTATTCCCTTTAACCAACAGTGATTTTAATGTTATGACTGATTTTATTTTACAAATTCAGTTTTGTCAAAGCTGATTTGGTTAAATTGTCAAGGGAAACAGGTTATCAGCTCTTAATTTATAAAATATGTGTGCGTCTAGGGCTTTATAGTGATCTTCAAATTAATTTAGGAAAATAAGATGGTATTTAATAAGTTGCAAACGTCAACATTTATTCCCAAATTGCAAACAGCCAGAACTAAATTGCGAGCAAATGACAACATGTACCACAGTGTTAGACCATTCCCATTAAAAGGTGTCAGAGTTTCAAGTAGGAAAGGAGATAATTAAAATGATCTTCCCGTTTTTATGTCCATTTAAGATAAAGTGTGTGTGTGTGTAGGGGGGTTTATATAGGAAGGGCTGACATGTAAACCTTGTGGGGCATTTTGCTGTTCCACACAAGGAAAATTGCTTTATTACAAAAAACAACTTTCTTTTGAGAAATGAAAAGAGTCAATAGATTGGCTTATGGCTGCTGAGGTTGAGATTAGGGTTAGGTGTAGATGTAGATGAAACTCTAAATTAGCTACAGTAATATTATCTGAGTGGAAAGTCCCCATAAAGACAAACTTTTGTATGTGTGTGTGTGTGTGTGTTTAGGTGTGTGTGTGTCTCCAGGCCATTCATCATCCCGAGTGCTGTGTTTTATGTCGTACTCGGGCGCAGCTGAGACACGCTGTAATGTGTGCACTGATCGACAAGAGTTTATTTATGAGCTGTGTTAATGATTGCACATTCACTGTGTCACGGGATGAGATGGGTGTGCTATGGGGCGATGACACAAACCAGCAGCCTATCTTTCTCTCCTCATCACCCCTCGCCACTGCCGTGAGTGCAAATCCTGATGGCGACAGATAGTCAGTAGGCAAACTTACGAATCAGTCAGATTTTGTTTGAAGTCTCTTTTCCATCATTTAAAGACCGTCTCTTTGAAGCGAGTAAGCTGGTTTTTAATCAGTGTATGAAAGGCGAACCAATAAACGCTATCTCCACGATTTGGGTGGGCAAATGTCAGAAAGTCCCACGCTGACGTCTGTTATCATAGACAGGTGTGCGTGTTTGTGTGTAGGCCTATGTCTCCAGGTGTGAGGGTGTTACTCAAGACCTGAATTTGTGCAACAGATGCTACCAGATGTGGAAAATATACAAAGCCTAACACTGTCCAAACAAATGCCATGTGCTTTGTTGTGGATTAAAGACTCAATAAAGGTTTCCTGGACAGGATGTGGTTCTCATCTTGTCACTATGGTAGCATCAGTATTTATTTGTGATGCCAGCAGAACTGATTACACTTTATTTCTTAGGCTTTAATATCAGTATCCTGTCTAAAATAAACAACTATAATAATGTATTTTATTAGACTGACTCCAAAGTTTTCATAGAAAACAGTGATAATGTTGTTATACTCTTGTGTGTCACACCCTGTTTACTGAGGCTGGACGGCCAGGTGTATGGCTCCAGAGAGCTAAGGGGGCTGGCCAGAAGGTTGGCTACAGAGAGTTAAGTGGGTGGGGCCAGAGAGCTGGTTACTGGGAGCTAAGTTGATTGTTGATGCGGACGGCTTCAGCGGTCTGGAGTATTGGTGTATTGCTGCAGAGAGCTGAGAGGATATTAGCATTGGCAGACATAAATCTAAGGGCACAAACGTACTAGAAACATCTTGTTTCCAATTTCTATTTAGTGCTCCATATTCATCGATCCATATTGTGGAGAGGACATTCAAATACTGGGTTGTGGACCAGAAGGTCCATTGTTCAAATCTCAGCTCTTACAAGCTGCCACAGTTGGGTCCTTGAGCAAATCCACAATTGCTTGGATTGTAAGATCATATCAGATGGTAGTTTCTTCTGGATAAGAGCGATTGCTACATTTACATTTACCACATTTACAAGACGCAAAACTACAGCGGTCCCCTATTCTCTGTGGAATATATGTTCCAGGTCTTCCATGAATGCCTGAAACCATGAATAATATCACACCCCATACATAATATGTATGTTTTATCCGAACGCACAGTTGACTACTACATGATTAACTGCAGGTGACGTACAGCATGGATATGCTAGACAAAGAGATGATTCACATCCCTAGCAGAGCGGCCAATAATGATTTCCTCACATCACTTAAAATGTGTATTTCAGGAATTTTTCATTTAAGATTTTGTTCATAAATTGAGGACAATGAATCCATGGATAAGGAAGGTGTACTGTACTGTACTGTACTGTACTGTACTCTGCATGTCACAAGTAGATTTAACATGCAACAAAAGTACATTGAGTGTACAATTTAGTCCTTCTTACTCGTTATATTGTTATAACATGCATTGTAATCATGCTATTGGCTAAAGTAAACAATGGTTGTGTGCAGGGATGTGAATAATCGGTGATTACTGGGATTGGGTTCCATTTCATTTAGAAAGCTGTTTATGCAGAGAAATTCCTATGTAGGATTTCTGCAGCAAGGTCTCTCCATAGGCCTGAGTAGTCTGTAAAAGCGGTGATCTACTTAGTTCAATAGTTTTCCGTATATTGATTTATTTGTGGTGACCCACAAATATCAGAATCGTATCAGTGAGAGTATGCTCTCTGTCGCTGTCTCTCTCTTTCTCACACACAATAACCCACCCATGCACACACACACACACACACACACACACACACACACACACACACACACACACACACACACACACACACACACA